>CAEGAD010076744.1:0-42327 GCA_903067055.1 Poeciliopsis paucimaculata
CTTTATAGCTTGAGATAAATTGGCTCCACTAGATGGAAGATTTCTTCTTCACCAACACACTGCACACCTGTTGGTGCACTGCTGCCTCTCACTGGTGGCGATGGTGTACTGCACTACTTAAATCAGCCTTAAATAATGTTTCAAATGCAAAGTTTATAAGAACTTTATACACATCTTGCTGTAAAACTTTGGGATCAATTAAATTAAGAAATTTAAGACATCAAGCTACATCATTATTAAAGTTTAATCAGTAATACTTTTATAACAAATTTATTGGTTAATGTCAAGTTGTCATAACAAAGACATTTTGAATAATGTCAACTTTGCATTAAAAGTGTCATTATTTACCAAATTGCAGTTTATGACAACAATCACAAATATTCATGAAGACTTATTTGTGTTTATGACAGGTGTTACGTTGGTCTTATGCACAACCCATCAAATAAAGTGTTACTGATCATTTTCAGTCAATAATTTCTTAATGTTGATGAAGAAGTTGTGGTTCCACCAGCAGATTATTTCACTTATAATGTTTTTTCTATTAAACTGAAATAATCTGCTAGTAGAACTGGAACTGGGTTGCTAGGTAACGGGCGGGCTTGGCGGGGGTTGCTAGGTAACGCTGCAGTGCCACAGATTGTGAAATAATCTGCCAGTGGATCCAGAACTTTTTTAATTGATATTAAGAAATTATCGGCTTAAAGCAAACTCCTAAATCGTACTGAAACGCTGCTTGTAAGTTAGTTTTGTTTTATTTCAAGTGAACTAAGATATTTACAGTGAAACTCGACAAAAATATGTGGTAAGATTTAGTGTTTTTACAGTGTCGGTGTCACTCAGGGTGACTAGTTTATCCAGAGCTTTAACGCAGTCGGGAAACATCTGGAAATGTACGTTTGTTTATGTCATTTTTGGATCAAATGTGCGTCATTAACATTTTCTAACAGAAAATCTTCATCCAATGTAAAGAGAAGGAAAAACCTTCATAGAAATATGGTCAGACTGAAATACTCATAAGCATCTGGTGAAGCAGGAAGTTGCTCTCAGAGTCTTCAGAGGTTTTTGTGTCGTTTCCTTCAGTGGTTCTTGGTGCAGCGCCCCCACAGGCCAGGAGGGGAACAGCTTGGTTTGGGTCAGAACCACAGCAGGTGAAGTAAATGTTGATGATTTGAACCAAGTGTACTGAACTATCAGGTGTGAAAACAGCCTTAGAGTCAGACAATTTCTCACTCTTCACTTGACGTGGTTGAATTTCCTGTCTTCTCCAGCAGGTGGCTCACAGCACCTGCGCAGACGGCGAGTACAACCTGCGCAGCCGGACCGTCCTCTGCGGCTCCTGTGGACTTCCGTCTGACAAATCCAGCAATTGCTCCGTGTCGTCTGCGTCCCGCTCGTTCCGCAGCGGAGGAATCTCTGAAGGACTGGTGCCGCAGTCGTACGTGTTCAGCAGCACACCACGCAAGGTAGACGGCCGCCCATCCCTTCAATGTTCAGAGGTTTCTGGGCTTTGTTTGAGCCTCTTCTGAGCTTTGAGTCATTCTCTCTGACCTTTTCAAACCTGTTTTCTTCCAGACTGGATCCAGGATGGAGAGCTGTCCGATCATGTGAACACGTCGACCAATAAAGAAGTTTATCTTTTATCTGAGTAGTGTGTAGAAAGTATTAGCTTTTAGTTTTCTTTTTATACTTTTAACATTTTTCAGGTTGTAATAATTCTGACTTTTATATTCATTTCCATTGTACACCCCTGCATGCTTAAAGATAAGACTTGACTTATGATTAAAAGTTTAGTTTTTCCTTTAAGAAAAACTAAGAGAAAATGTTTTTGTATGTTTTTTATCCTTTTATATTCAATTCTGTTTCTGGTCTTTTGCTTCAGTTAAATCTGACTTGTGTCGTTATCAATAATATTATTTTAGCTAAACTGGGCTGCATAACTACAGAAAATGTATTTTTCTGATATAAATAAAAAATATTTTCTAAAAATTTATTATTGAAATTGTATTTATTTCTCTTTGTTAGCGGACCAATAAAATGTGATTTTATGTAAATGGGCTCCTCAAGACATTGACAAAATTAGTTTGAATCTATAAAAACAAAAAAAATCTAATCACATTTTATTTATCAATATAGTGACTGGAATTTAACTTTGATTTTATATTATTATATATTTATTTTGATTTAGGACAACATAAATGTTTAATTTGGCTCAGAGGCAGATAAGGTTAATTATGAAGTTTGTAAGCAAAATATTCAGTTAGCAAGCTAAATATTTATCTGTTTTTTGTTTAAATGAATAATGCAGAAATTGTTTTATTGTTTGAAAATACTTTAAAATGTCCCATTTGAATAAGATTTGTATTGAAAGTTTTGTCCTAACGAGCTTGAAACGCAGCTCGCTTGCATATTATGTTTTCGCTGATCGAGCTTTTATTTTGAAATGGCAGCTTTTATTTTTTGGTTTTGTAGTTCTGAACCCGGAAGTGTTCTGCTCCGTCAGAGCGCTGCGGCTAATCTTTAGACCTGCTGATCTTCCCCAGGCTGCAGGTTTGTCCGGAGTTTGTTTTAAAGACTCTATAACTTGTTTGTAAATGAAAAACATATTTAATGATCGCAGATTGTTTCTGGTCATTTCATGTTTGATAAACTCAAGAAAGCAGCAGGAAGCTAACAGCTGTTAGCATCTGAAGAGCAACAAACAGGAAACGAGTTTATAAAGACAGGATGTGATAACAGAAGTTATGTGAAATAAAATGGACACAGTGCGTTTTAATGTATAAAATTATTAAAATTGATATAAAGTTTATTCTTATTTTTTTTCTCTTTTTGTGATTTAAACTCGGACTTTTATAGCAGCTGGACGTGATTATCATTTCCAAAATAAAATATTTTTATTTTCAAAACGTGATTTATCTCATTACATTAAACATATTTTTGGATTTACCTAAGCAAGAAAATAAATCAGTAATATTCAGAAATCTGAATGTTTTTCTGTTTAAATTGTTTTGAAATCTGTTGTTTATATTTAGCAAAGCAGTTATTAATAGCAATATTAACTAAAATTAATATTTCTGTTTTAGTATTTCTTTATAACACAACATGTCTGTATTTTTATTTTATCCAATCCTTATTAATGTTTTAGGGTTTTATAGCATTTATTTTACCTTTTGAAGTTAATTGATCGTTTTCTGTAATTAAAAAGAAGGCAGAAACTGAATGGATATATTTAGAAATATATTTATTTATTTCTTCATTTTGGTCAATAAGAATATTTTTATTTTGATAAATTATGTCGTTTTGAAATGTGTTGTATTTGATAAAAATTATAATTCAGCATTTCCCTAATTTATTTAATTTTTTTGCTTTTATTTGTTTAGTTTTTTTGACAGTTTGTTTTTATGTTTCAGAATCTGTTATCTATTGTTTTTTATTTGAGCCAAACTGCTTGTGTCACATGGTTTTCCACAGCGGCTGCTTTCTGTTTGTTTACTTAAAATAATAAAGCATGGATTCTGAATTCAGAGAGAAACGCTGGTATTGTGTCACCAGCCTCTGTCTGTTTTATTCCCAGGAATCCGTCTCTGGATGCTGAACGTCCGCGCTCTGCTGGGGATCGGCTTCCTGGTGACCTCGCGACCTTGCGCGGCCTCCCTTGCTCAGGTGGGGTCATGCTCTGTGTCCGCTGCAGCTGACCGCCACAGGAGCCTCTGTTTGCCGGGCAGAGCGGCGTCTACGATGGCCCACGCCGTCAGACATCTCGGGTGAGTTCTCGGAGAGTGTGTGCGCCGGAGAGCCAGGTGTGTGAGGTGAATCTGAGCTCTGGACTCGCCGCAGGCAGGAGGAGGCCCAGAAGATCGACGAGGAGCTATTCAGTGAGTTCGGCTTCAGCGTGGATCAGCTGATGGAGCTGGCCGGACTCAGCTGCGCCACGGCCGTCACACGGGTCAGAACCTTCACAGGAACACGCATATTTTCTGTATTTAGGGTGTAAAGTTAGTATTTGTGTGTAGCAGAAGCTTCTGGTAATTTTGAATGTATTTAGCAATTTGCAAAACTTTTATGTTTAGCAGTTTAGGGTTAGCTTCAGTTTTTATGTTTATTGGTGTCTAACAGCTTCCACAAATAGTTTCTGTTTAGCTTTAGCTTCTGCTAATATTTTTGGCAGTTTAGTGCTAACAGAGCTAAGATTTTAGTTTGTTGAATCAGTCATTAGTGAAGCTAGGCTATTGGTTAGCTGTGGCTAATAACTACTGCTAATTTTAGTGCCAACATTTATTCTCCTTTATATTTGGGTTTGGTGCTTTTAAGGTTTCTGCCGTCATTTCCAGGTTCTGCAGAGATGGTTTACTGCCTGATGAACCGAGGTCGTTTGGTCCGGTGGAACGGACAGCGTCCTCCATTTTGTCTGAGGTTCTTGACCTTTGCCCCCTGCAGGCATACCCGCTGTCCTCTCTGGTCAAAGCCAGACCGTCTCTGCTGGTGATCTGTGGACCAGGGAACAACGGCGGCGACGGGCTGGTCTGCGCCCGACACCTCAAGCTGTTTGTGAGTCAGTTCTCCTTCCTTCGCGTTTTTATGCAGATGATGTTTGTGTTTCCTGAGTCGTGTCGCGCCGCAGGGTTACGAGCCCACCGTCCTGTACCCGAAGCGGCCCAGCAAGCCGCTGTTCCAGGGTCTGACCACGCAGTGCGAGAAGATGGAGATCCCCTTCCTGACGGACATGCCTGAGGTTGGATCTTGGTCGCTTCGGGCCGTCTGACGCGGAGCGACGCGGATCTCTGACTCTGCTTTGTCTCTCAGGCCAAAGTGATCGATGAGGCGTACAACCTGGTGATCGACGCCATCTTTGGCTTCAGCTTTAAGGGCGCCGTGCGGGAACCGTTCGGTTCCATCCTGGGCGTTCTGAAGAAGATCACGGTTCCTGTCGCCAGCATCGACATCCCATCAGGTCGGGATAAATTAAGTATTTACACCAAATGTTCCAACTCCAGTTCATCAGCCTCAGAAAACCTTCGATGTCAGTCGACTTTTCATTACTTATGTTTCTTTATGTATTGATAATAAAAATAAGTCTAAAAGGTTCCATATGATTAGTTTTTATGTCTCCATCTGTGTTTCTCTACATATTTTAGTGTTTGAATCTTTATTAGCCTGTGGGTTCTGGTCCTGATCCTGGTTCTGATCCTGGTCCAGATCCTGGTTCTGATTCTGGTCCTGATCCTGGTTCTGATCCTGGTTCTGATCCTGGTCCTGATTCTGGTCCTGATCCTGGTTCTGATCCTGGTTCTGATCCTGGTTCTGATCCAGGTCCTGATCCTGGTTCTGATCCAGGTCCTGATTCTGGTCCTGATCCTGGTTCTGATCCTGGTCCAGATCCTGGTTCTGGTTCTGATCCTGATCCTGGTTCTGATCCTGGTTCTGATCCTGGTTCTGATCCAGGTCCTGATCCTGGTTCTGATCCTGGTTCTGATTCTGGTCCTGATCCTGGTTCTGATCCTGGTTCTGATTCTGGTTCTGATCCTGGTTCTGATCCAGGTCCTGATCCTGGTTCTGATCCTGGTTCTGGTTCTGATCCTGATCCTGGTTCTGATCCTGATCCTGGTCCTGATCCTGGTCCTGATCCTGGTTCTGATCCTGGTTCTGATCCTGATCCTGGTTCTGATCCTGATCCTGATCCTGGTTCTGATCCTGATCCTGGTTCTGATCCTGATCCTGGTTCTGATCCTGGTTCTGATCCAGGTCCTGATCCTGGTTCTGATCCTGGTCCTGATCCTGATCCTGGTTCTGATCCTGATCCTGGTTCTGATTCTGGTTCTGTCCGTTTGTTCAGGTTGGGATGTGGAGCAGGGCAGCGCTGACGGCCTGCAGCCCGACATGCTCATCTCTCTGACCGCGCCGAAGAAATCCGCCTCCCTGTTCCGAGGCCGGTACCACTTCCTGGGAGGACGCTTCGTCCCGCCCGCCTTGGAGGAGAAGTACCAGCTCCGTCTGCCTCCGTATCCCGGGACAGACTGCGTCTTACAGCTATGAGCTGACAAGAAACGCAGCTTTTTCTGCTTCATTTCTGAAAACACTGAAAAACTCCTGATCTGTTTTGGCTGGTTTCCCTCTTGTGACCCACAAGTTTCTCCTCCAGTTCAGCAGTTCTTTGGTTTTGGTTGCTCCTCCTCAGTTGTTACTCCTGAGGTAAATAAAGCTTCCCTGAACGCTTCCTGGCTGTTGAGTGTTTAGCGCCCTCTACAGGTAAAATCACACAACTCAATTTGGTGTGAAATTGTTTAAATGTAACAATATTCAACATAAAAAACTAAAATGACACCAAAATATGAGACAAATTAAACATTATGGCTGCAGAAAGAAGAGCTGGACCCGACATTAGGTTCTTATCACGTTTAATTATATCAAGTGTAGAACTATGAGTTAGTGTAGGGGGCGCTGTTTGTCAAGTCCCACAGTTAAAAAATACCAGCAATAATTTGAGTTATTTAGTCAGGAAGAAAAATGGAGGTAAATTTTTAATGTCATGTTTTCACCATTTTATTCATTCATGTCACATTTAAACCAGTTTATATCAGGAAGTGAAATATTTAACTAAAGTTATTAATTAATGGAGCTAAATATTTAACTAACAAGCTAAACATCTGCTGTGAAGGCTAAATATTTAGGTCCAAACATTTAGTTGGCAAGCTAACTAGTTAGATCTAAATTAAATAAGCTAAACATGTAGCTTAGTTTGAAGCTACATGTTTAGCTTAAACTGTCTTGTTGCTGAAATGTGCTTTTCAAATAAACTTTACAGACTAAATATTTAGTTTGCTAATTAAATATTTAACTTTAAGCTAATCTGAATATTTAGCTTGCTGACATATTTAGTTTTTTATGTATGAATTACATGGTGAAGATATGAATTTATCCACCTATTAGAGGCTAAATAACCCAAATTATTGCTGTCGATCTTTACCTTCACAAACATCAGCCCATGAATCAGTGATTATCCATACAGAACCGTCTGAGGTGCGTCTCTGCAATGCTGGGTCAGTAAAAGCTCTGCTGTGACTACATATGGACCTGGATACGTTAATGCATAATGGTTTCTGATACGACATGCTTCAACAAGACTATGTACAGTTCTGGTTCCATGCTGTCAGCGGACGGCCGGGTCCAGTTCAGCTCGTCCAGAAGAGGCTGGCGATGAAGAGGAGGTTGTGGCCAGGATGTCGTCATGCAGGTCGGCGCTTAGAGGGAAGTTTTCAGTCCGAGAAGAAAACCTGGCAACAAAAACAGCAGATAAAACCTCATGGATGCAACGAACAGACGTAACCAAGCAACAGGTTAAATCTGGTGTTTTTATCAACAATAAAATTCACTATGGTAGAAATAAAACATCACTAATAAAACCATCACTAACTTTATACAGAATGATTGAAATTTGTGTTAGAAGTTTTTATGTTTTCTGATGTTTTTCTAAAAACATTCAGTTTATGTTCTGTGATAAATTACTTATTTTTCATGTTGTCCTGCTAACATCTTGAATCTTTTCATTGTTTTGTTGGTTTTATTCTTTTTAGTTTAGTTTGGTTTCCTGTTTGCGTTTTAAAAACAAAGTAAACGTCATGGTACCTTTTAGAGGTTGATTTTATATGTTTATATTAATAATAATAATAATAATAATAAATCACAGCATGCAGGTTTTACACTCCACTATTATATCGCCACCTGCAGGCCTGGCGTTGTCACAGCAGCATTTCAGGAAAGTTTCAGTTGATTTCTGTTATTTAGAAAACATACTGTTTTTTTGTTTGTTTTGTTTCAAATAAATTAATTAGAAAACAGGTTTGAAAACCAAGAAAAGGTTGTAAAGTAGCAGGTGTGTAAATGTGAGTCCTAGAATCAGTTCAGGTGATTTAATTTTATAAACTAAGATTAAAAACTGTCAGTACAAAATGTGGCTTCATTGAATATAAATCTAAAAAATTATGGGCATAAACAATTTCTTATTGAAAATATTTTTCCATGAAGCTGCAAATAAAGGCTAACCATCAGTTGCTCCGTTAACAGTTACATTTATATATGAATTTATTGTTTTATTCCAAATACAGTATGTACCTGAAACGTTTTTTTTTTTTTTTTTCTGGGGAAACAAAATTAAACTTTCAATTCGATCAGGAAATAGAGATAATATATTGTTTATGTGATGCAGAAAGGTTTTGGCTTGAAGAGAAACATAATCAGATATTTTGTTCTCAGAAAATAAGGAATCCTGACGTTTGCATCACGTTCAACTGTTTGGTATTGTAGATGTAAAACTTGAAAATCTTCATTTTTTTGTGTTTGATGATGAGAAATGTCTCACCTGTGCTATTCTCCGACCTGCACACCTGCACAGTTGTCTTTGCTCTCCGAAGCGATCGCTAGATATTCAGCGTTCCTGCAGGAGCAACAAACCGTTACCATGGTTACAACTTGGGCTGGAAAACCACAGAACATGACAAACCAAACCGTTTAATGGCAAAAACAATATTTAAATTCTGGTCAGTTTTTGCAGAAAATCACCCAAAATTAAACAAAAAATGTTTTTTTCTTTACAAATTTGTTTCAGACATTAGACTAACAATTATTTGATTAATTGATTGTTCTAACTGACAATAATTGGTTAATCAAATATTTAAAAATATCACATTTTGTAGATTTTTCAGAAAATGTTTAATATAAAATATTAAAAATGTATAAAAATTATAAACTTTTTTTTGCCTAAAGCGCAAAAACACAACATTCCTTTACTGAATGTTTGTAGCAATCTGTTGACCTGGTGATCATTTGTTTGACTAATTAATAATTGATAGTAAAAGGTGATAATTTATAATTTAATAATTTTTTCACTGATTCGGTTCCAGTTGAAGCTGAAGCAGATTTACATACAAACAATGTTTTCTTAAATACTCCTATTAAATAATCAGGACCGATTTGTTCCCATGGTTACCGGCTGATGCTGCAGTTTGACCTTTGTGTTTTTAGGCTAGTTGTGTTGAATGTCAGATCAGATTCAGGTTGAGGTGTTGAGACTCACGCCGCCTCTCGAAGCGCTTCCTCGCCGGCTGCAGCGATCTTTCTGTAGCAGTAGATCATCTCTATGAGGAGCCAGAGCTGCAGCCCGATGATGGACACGTACATCATGACCTCTGACACGATGGACGCTGTGCCTCTGGTGGCTGCAGGCAGGAAGCACAGAAACCTCAGCAGGAAGTGGGATTTACAGGCAGTGAGGATGAAACTGCAGAGGATTTGATTTTTTCTGCACAGTTTTGTTTAAGACAGATTCTACAGATTAGCAGTTTAATATCTTTGGCATTTAGACCTGATATTCCACCCACCATCATGTGAAATCTCTGGCAAGCAGAATAGATGAGCTAACAATGCTAACATGGATCAGCTTGATGCTAGCAAAACATGCTAACTCCGGTTAGCACTGCAAGACTTTCAATTACAACTTAGAAGCATCATTTCCATTAAAATGACTGTTTTAAACTGAAATGTTTAGGAAAAGAATCTGTTAAAAACTATTAGAAAGCAGGAGTTTATAAAGGTGTGGAGGCTTTTATTTTGGTGGTCCACTTCCTGCTGTCGGCAAGTGAATTCGCACATCAATTAATTTGCAACTAAACTCAACAAACTAAAAGTTTGACGTGGCATCTAAATATTTAACTTTGAGCTAAATATTTATTGAAAGAAATAATTGGTAGTCTTTTTCTGGTTATTGGTGAATTATTAAAATCAGCTAAATGTTTAGCTTTGACCTAAATATTATAGCTTTTAATAAAATACATTTATTTATTCATTTTGTAGCTAAAACTTTAGTCTGTAAGCTAAATACTTAGCTTCCTAACAGAATTGAGTTTCAGTTAAGTTTGACAGTTATAAACATGGCTGCTGGTTCGGCCGCTCGGGTCTCGCTTTGGGCCGATATCCTGAAAAGTGCAAACCTGCAGAGATTTTCTGTGAAATTTTTATTTCACTAAAATGTTGGTAAAAAATCAAAATGGAAATTATTTTGAGAATTAGAAAAAAACTTCTCATGTCATTAACAGCAACGTTAATACTTTGTTGGATTTTGTTTTCCAGGTGTTTTCATCTGTGACCCTAAAGGTGCTAATGTGGCTAATGTAGCAATAAATGATTCTCTGAAATCCAGAAATGTTTTGAGTTTGTTTTTGATGCCACTGATTGGTTCCTGCTGTTAGCAGCTGTTAGCAGCTGTTAGCAGCTGTTAGCAGCTGTTAGCAGCTGTTAGCAGCTGTTAGCAGCTGTTAGCTTTGCTCCTCCCTGATTCTCCAACCTGCAGTTCCTCTGTATGTTGCAGGGAAGCCGACTCATCCCTCAGAGTGAAAACGTACGATGTGTTTTCTGAATCAGCACAAGCTCGGCTGAAGAGGGCAATGCTTGCAGTCTGCTTGCTGAATCAGGGAAACAAGCTGCTGAACAAGCGAAGCTCAAATCTGCATCCATTAGGACAGACTCTTTTTACGCTTCCCCCCTGAAGACGTGGCGCCCAAACATTTTGCCACAGGAGCCAAGTTGAAACTCTGCCAGGTCAATAATTTTCCACTTTCCTGAAGTAGAGGATGAAAACGGGAATGTTAACGTTGCTCATACTCTCCATTGTAAGACCATTTTTAAAAGGTCTACCCACGTTAAATCATTCTGACGGACCCAAATGGCACCCTGACCGCTCTTTGGACACCCCTCCCCACGCCGCTAAATAAAAAATGCTAGCTGTGCTAACCCTAAAATACTAATCAAGATTAGATCGGCCTGTACTGACATGGTATTTAGTGGAAGCTAATGCTAATGCTAACTCCAAGAATGGATCTAAAGATGATAAAGAGAAAACATTAAATGATTCAAAAGCATAAATTTATAAACGATTTCGGAGGACTGGGCTTTTATTTTGGTATTCCTCTTCAATAGTTAGCATTCACATAAATGCTAAATATTTAGCTTGAAGTTAAAATAATTATTGTGAAACAAAATATTTTGTTTCACATCTGCATCCATTAGGACACAGTTATCTGGTTATTGAAAAGTTAATTTGCATATTAATTATTAGCTAAATATTTAGCTAAACATTTAATATTTAGGTTGAAGCTAAAATGTAGCAGTTAGCACTAAGTTGTGAACAAAAAGGCTCTCAAAACAATTCATTTAAATGAACTTTTGTAGTTTTAGTTTTTTTATACTTGATCAACTACAATTATTATAAAAATAAGGAGAGGAAATGGAATTGCTGCGCTAACACACTTCAACCACTTCAAAATAAGAGCTTGGATAAAAACAGCTACCACTTGAAAAGTGTTTAAATGCCGACAAGAAAAACCTCAATGCAGACATCGAACGTAAAAATATAAAGGAAACCAGGTGAGTTAAACATTTATAAAGTCAGTTAAACTCAAACTTAGCTCCACTGTTAGCGCCTTCGTTGATTCTTAATTTGGGATTTTTGGGTGAAAGGTGAAACCCTGTCCCCTCACTGAGAGCTGAAGGTGCAGCTTCCTGACTGCGCCGTACCTTTGGCCACCACGGTCAGGTGCACCACCTTGTCCACGGTGTCGAAGAACTCGTAGTTATCGTAGGTGAGGGTTCGGTAGAAGAAGCAGCGGTAGGTTCCCGAGTCGTTGAAGGTGACGTTCAGGACGTAGATGGAGGCGTCCTGGATGTCGTTGCTCCTCTTGCTGCCGTTCCAGTCGATTCGATCCTCGAAGAAGTTGTGCTCGATGGTGGGTCCGTTCTCATTGTAGCTGTAGATCTGGTGGGCAGAACAGGAGGATGTCAATCAGAGGAGCTGCTGGACTTCACCAGTAGATTCAGTTTCTATCAGTTGACAGTCATTTTCCTCCCACCTGGACTCTATCGGACACTAATGGACGGATCTCTTACGGTTCTTCAGTACATGAAAAGGAAAACGGTCCAAACAAAGTCTGACCTTCAGGCCCAGTTTTCCTGGCGGATTAACGGTGGATAGTTTATTTATAAAATTCATATTTTTACCATGTTTATTCATTTATAAATGTACTAGTATCCTAAAGTAGCAATCGTAAAGATGAGTTCTTCTAGCTAGTTAGCTAGTTACGTTAGCCAAAGTGCTAGCGAAGCTAAACGAACCAGCTAACTAAAGCTAATTAACTAGCTTTGCGATTCAGTCCCACCAGCAGCGGAGTTTAAAAATCCAGAAAGCTAAACATTTAGTTTGGAACTAAAATAATAATTTAATATTATTAAATTATTATATTTTAAATATTTTAAAACTAAAAATATTTAGTTTTAAATATTTAATGTGTGAATTACATGTTTAGTTCTGATATTTGTAAATCTATGACTGACATGATGAAAATGTGAACAATCAAATCTTTTTCTCTGTGACAAGATAAATAAATTAACCCAAAATATGACCAATACTTTGTGTGTAACTTTGACAGAACCCATAAAAAGCAGCAGGAGGTTCCGGTGGTTTGGATGGAAAACAGGAACACATCCTGTTTTCTCTGCTGTGTGAACGTCGTGTAACGTTTCTCTGAGGTAAAAACCCAGAGCTGTTGGGTCTGGACTCACATGGACGAAGTCGGACTCCCCGTCGGGCCGGAAGTACCACTCCACGGTGGCCGAGCCCTCCACCTCGCTGCGCCTCTTGCAGGAGATGCAGCCGATCTTGAAGCCTCGCCCCGCCACGGCCTCGGTGTCGGAGTCCACCTCTGCACAGGCGCCGTCGCACCGCGGCGCTGCGTCCACGACGGGACGTTACCATGGCGACAAACACATCAAAAACCAAGAAGTTCTTCTGGTTTCAAATATCTCAGAAATGAGGCCAAACTGACTCAGAAGTAACTTTTCAGTAACACACAGCAGCTTGTTTTAAGTCACTAATTCATCAATATTGATGGAAAAAGTTCTGGTTCCACTGGTTCCACTGGTTTCATTTATAACATGGGAAAAATATCTTAATATATGTGAAATAATCTAACAGTGGAAGTAATAAATATTTATTTTTGGCCATGTTTTATAAACTTTAATACACAAATAAAAAAAACAACAACAACACAACAACACTAACTAGAAACAACCAATCAGAGCCAGGAGGCGGGTCTTAGCGCTGTCAATCACCAGCTCTCTGCTAAGCTGCAGCTAGCATAACCAAAATATTTAACATCCCAGTACACACTCCATTCTAGTAGATGGCGGTTATGCCGACCCCCCTTCAGCTAGCATAGCTTCTGGGGAATGCTAGGCTAGTTAGCATAGCCACCAATGACAGCGGATCAACGGTTTTCCTGTAACTGTAATTTGTTTCTGTGCCATTAGCACATTTAGCAGTAAAAGAGGTTGATTGACAGCACTAAGTCCCGCCTCCCGGCTCTGATTGGTTGGTTTTGGTCCAATCCTCAGAGCTGGAGGAGGAAGGAGGAGATTCATGTTTTAACAGATTATCTGTAAAATACATTTTTTAAAATAAAAGTTACATAATGCAGGTTTAAGGAATCACTGACTTAAACTCATGTTTCTTGCTGAAAACACTTCGAAGTATTTTTGTCTCGTTTCAAGCTGACAGATTATATTATGTTATATTTTGGCGCAAAGTTTGGTGCTTTTGCAGCGGGACTCACCGAACAGGCCGCAGAGCAGAGCGATGAGCAGCAGGGGGGGCCCGGCCGCCATGATGTCAGCTCCCTGCACCTTCTACCTGGATCTACTGGATCTGCTCGATCTGCCTGGATCTACTGGATCTCCTGATCGCTGTTTGGTTTAAAGGACGCAGGTCGTCCTGTGAAGCGGAGGAAAGTGCAAACTGGAGAAACGTTTGAATCCTGGCAGCGTCTCAGTTCTTTGGCTCCAATCTGCAACAGCTTCCTGTCGGTTGCTGGGTTTCTACCTAAAAATGTTATTGCTGCAGCCTCACAGTGTTGCTGCAGCCTCACAGTGTTGCTGCAGCCTCACAGTGTTGCTGCAGCCTCAGTGTCCTTCCTGAGCTGTGCGCTTTGGCCCTGAAGTCACCAGAGCCAAACAATACTAACTCGACGATGAGAAATGCGCCTTTAAACGTGCCAAGCTGCTGAGCTCCTGTCTGTCCTCACATGCCGGCGCATGAGCGGCTCATGTTCCGCCAGTTCGATGCTACAGGAGTTAAATCCAGAGCGCAGGGAGGTGAGATGAGTAGAAACGCTGCCGGGCTGAATCAAGGGCCTCCGTTCTGTCCTGCGGAGCCCCAAAACGCTTCGGGCTCCCCGGCCGGACCGATCTGCTGACCCGCGGCTCCTGGACGCATCGAGGCAGGAAAGGCTCTCTGCGGCTTCTGCTCTCTGACGCCGCAGCGGCTCCTGTTGTCACGCAGGATGCTGCAGATGCACTGCGGTAAAAATAAAGAAACAATGAAAGAAAAGACAGAAACGAGCCGCCGCGCGCGCGTCAGGCAGGTGATGCGGGATGAGCGCGCGGGGATGACCAGACCCCGCGAGGCTCCCACGGCGCGTTTCCACGGAGATAATGGGATAATAACGACCTCGCAGCTGTGACAGATCCACTGCGTTCGTGTTTTCCGAAGATGAAGTTGGCTTCCGATTCGTCAATCGTTAAAGGGCGATTCCGCCTAATTTTACCATCTTTAATGTCGGAAACATTCAGGACAGGATCACTCCACACTATTAGAAATACATTTTCAATAATGCATTTTATTTTTGGAGGAAGCTAAATAAAGGGCAATTTCAGCATTTTTCACTATTTCAACTGATCCACCTGAAAACACAGCAGCTTAACTCTGTTTCATATCATCATCCATTAAAAAACAAGAATGGCTCTGGGATGAATACAAAGGAAACATAAATAACTAACAATAATTAGACAGATTAAAAGAAATGTGCAGTCGCCACCAAACCCTCGTCTTATTCTGAAATTTACTTTTCAGTGTTTAAATAAATGTTTCACAAACTGGGTTTTAAATGTTCTGATAGGGTAGAAAATTCTAGTTCAGGTGTGAAGAGTCCTGATGTTGTAGTTTTTAAATCAGAAGACATTAAAGATGCTCAAAGTGAAGGGAAATTAAGTGAAATCGGCCTTTAGCTTTCAATCGGAAGCCAGCTTCAGCCTCGTCTCTATTTTTGGTTGGACTGTGGTGTGAATGTTGTGATTAAAATGGTTATTAAAATGTGCAGAAACAATGAAACACACAACTAAAACAAGCCAGCAGGGTTTCTGTCTGCTTTATTCTGGGAAAAGATTTACAGTTTTTAACTTAGCTGCATTTTACACAACTTCAATAATTTATTCTAAAATATGTGTGTGTGTGTGTGTGTGTGTGTGTGTGTGTGTGTGTGTGCGTGTGTGTGTGTGTGTGTGTGTGTGTCTTGAGTTATTGGCCAGTACAGTCTGTTCTTTGTCTGAGATTTCTTCATACTGGGATTCTGAGTTTCCAGGAATTATCCACAGCTGCAGCGTGGATAAATGTTCCTCTGCAACATCACAGAGCAAAACAAAACTTCAAGGAAAAGAGCAAAACAAAGTCATTTCAGCTTCACAAGTTTGTAAAGTTACATAAAAACTATGAATAATTTGGTCTATTTAGTTTCATTAGAAAACATGTTCATTTGTAAAGTCATTTTCACCATGTCATTCCTACATTTACAAATGTTTGAGTTTAAAACTAACTATTTTATTCACCAGATAGATATTTAATTTAAAACCGAAATATTTTACATTTGAATTAAACATTTCGTTTGCAAAATAAATATTTTATTTAGAGATAAATATTTAGTTTGAAAAAGAAATGCTTCGCTCTAAACTAAACATTTAGTTTTCAAACTATTTATTTATTTTCCATACTAAATATTTAGTTACATTTTTATCTTTCTACCGAAATAGCAACAATTGCTAGTTATCTTGCTAACTAGTTAGCAACAGACTAAATATTTAGTTGGATCACTAAATATGTATCTGATAATTGCTAACTATGTACAACATGTATATTTACAAAATATAATTAGCGAGATGAATATTTAGGTCTGAGCTCAATATTTAGTTTTCAAAATCAAATGTTTACTTTGGAAAATAAATATTTAGTTTATGGGTCCCGCATAGCTTTATGCGTTTTTGCTCATAAAATCAGTACAATTGTATTTTTGTCCTCATTTCAAAAGGAAAACTAATCTATTACATTCATTACACAAATAACCTTTATTTTATTGTTTTATAAAATTCAGCATCTCAGGACATCCGGGTATTACATTAATAAAAAATAATATTTTAAACAGAAACGTCAGGCCAGTGGGTGAAACATTCAGTGTCTGAGGTGTTTTCTGCTGTAATCGGGCCAGTTTCTCTCATTGCTTTAAGGATCTGGATGCTGCTGTAGCTCAGAGGGACCCTTATGTTGCGTTCACGTGCTCCAGGAAACTCGGAATTTCCAATATCGACTTGAAGTAAACGCTTACAATGGAGCATTGCGGTCGCGCTGGATGACAATTAGGGTCGATTTATCTAGGATTATATTTAGACATTTTGAGTCACTAAATTAAAACATACCACAGCTTGTTAGCTTTATACGTTTGAGTAAAAAGAAACTACGTTTTTACACATGTTTGAATGATGTAATCATTAACTGTGCTATTTATTTTAATAGCCAGCGTGCAGCAACATTTAAATTGATCAAATCCAATTGTCAACTATCCGAGTTGTTCTTGTTCTAACAAGTGAACGGAGGACATTTGAATCTCTCTATTTCCCAGTAACCCCGAACGCAGCATCAGCTTCTGCAGGACTAGCTGGATGTATTTTGTCCCAAGCAGGCGGTGGTAGTTGACACCTGGAACAGAAGGAGTAATGTGAGAAATGGCGACGTTGTTTTGGGAATAATCGAGGATTCCGTCGCTCACCGCAGAGCGGAGAAACCATCAAGGTAACCAGACTAACGGAGCTAGCGGCTAGCAGCTAGCGGCTAACGCGTTAGCATGAACCAGGAAGTGAGAAGGAATGGCTGAAGCGGAACCAGGCTGTAAATAACACAAAAACAGACGATCTGGCAGAACCAGAACCAGAACCAGAACCTTCCTATTATCGGTCCGGTTCGGTGTTGAAGTAGCGCTGATGCTACGTAACTGTTGAAATGAGATTAATTTACATATTTGTTCAAAACAATCCACTTCCGGATCCACCTGCAGGTAAAACCTCTTCCAGCAACAGGTTCCGTTCTGCTCCGCTCTCATTTCAGATTGTGATCCAGACTTTGACTAGGCCACTGCAGGAGTTTTATTTCTCCTGCTTCTGCTGTGAAACAAATTTTGATGTACATGTTTTTATTAAAGTAAACTTTTATATTTTCAAGTGTCTTAATTTTTAAAAAATACTTTATTATCTTGGGGATAATCTATTGTTTAATGTTTGATGTAAAAAATTTTATTTCATTATTTTTCTTAATTTAAAAATATATATTGTTTTTGGAATAATCTTGTTTTTGTTTTTATTTAAAATTTAGCATTTTTAATGTTGTGTTTTAATTTATTTTATACTTTGTATCTTAATTTAACTTATATTTTTATTGTTTAATTTTTAAAAATGTATTTTTACAGATAAAAATAATAATTAAAATTTTTTTGGAATAATTTTCCTTCATTTAAAATATATTGGGAATAATCATTTGAATCTTTAGATTTTTTTTACATCATTTATTCATTCATTTATTTTTTTTATTTTAATGTATTTTATTTTAATAAAAAACTTTTTTTTTTTACTTTAAAATTTTAGGATGTCTTGGGAATAATGGATCTCAGATGGCTAGAGATGCCCTTTGACCTTTCATAGATTGCTGATGTCTTTCCACCTGGATACTCTGGACCACAAAACTTTAATTACTCCCATGAATATTAAAATAAAAGCAAAATAAAACCAAACTCAGACATGAGAATAAAAACATTCTTTGGTTCTGCATGAACCTGTAATTGTTCCTGATAAGTGAGATAATTCAGATTGATATCTGACGGATATATTTGCTTCTTGTTGGTAGTTTTTCCGTCGTCATGGATCCGACTTGCTGCGACTCCGTGGCTCCGCCCTCTCTGACCGTCCAGGTGTGTTTTCCTGGCGTCCGTGCTGCCGTTCTGGATAACCTGAACCGGCAACGTGAGGAAGGCCGGCTCTGCGACCTTTCCATCCAGGTTCAAGGTCAGGTGTTCAGGGCCCATCGCTGCGTCCTCGCTGCATCCTCGCCTTACTTCCACGACCAGGTGGGTCAATTAAAATAAGTTCCAGTTGATTGATAACTTTAGTTCAAACTGTCTTTTACTGTTGTAGTTTGGCCTCCATCCACCAGAGGGAGCCGCTGGTCATCCTTAAGGGAGCCAGTTGATACAAAAACAAAAATGGCGGAGGCATACCAGAACAGGAAAGAAAAAACTAAAGTTTGATGTGGGATGCAAAATGTTTCTGCCAAAAAAATCAGAAATTATGAGATTAATCTAAAAAATCTAATAAAAAACATAAAAGTTGTTTTCAAAAGTCAAACATTTTCCACTCTTTAACTCAGACATTTCCAGGTTTACTTTTTCAAGAATATTTCTGAGATTAACCTAAAAAATGTTTGAGTTTTTTTAAAGCAAAATTTTGACTTTTCAAACTCATAAATGTTGTTGTTTGTTCTAGTAATTTTTGAAAATATTTTAATTTCAGAACTTGAGTTTTTAGTGAACATTTATTCCTCCTGAACATTTAAGGCATATTAACGGCCTGAATATGCTGTTCTAATGACAGAAACATAAAATAATTATAACATAATGGAAAAAGACCTGCTGGTTGGTTTTGAGGTCTGTGAATTAATGCACTTGACTGGATCTGTGTGAATATTATGAATATTTCTCTATTCATGAGACATTTGGTGTTTCACTTTTTATTCTTTCTTTTATCAGAAGTTCATGTTCTGCTGTGTTTTATAAATATATCAAAGTGAAATAATGTCGGAAAACCACAATTTTTGTTTTATTTATTTAGTATTTAATACAGCAGATACAAAATAATGTTTTTTTTATATTCTGGAAAATGTTGTCATGATTGTTACTTGATCAACTTCAGATCATTAATCGAGTCAGGGAAAACTTTCTGATCCCGGTGGATAAAGTAAATATTTATGTGTTATTAACAATACCAAACTTCTTTTTGGTATTGTTAATAACAATACCAAAAATTGGTACTCACTGGTGCTCAGGCTCGACTGGTGCCTGAGCACCAGTCGAGCCTGGTGGCCCGCCAGGCTTACGATGCAGTGGGGGAACCCGGCTGTTCTTTAACCAGGTGTTTTTCTCTCAGGTGTTACTGAAGAACGTAACGACCGTGTCGCTGCCCTCCGTCTTGGACCCGGTCGCCTTCCAGAGTGTCCTGAGTTCTGCCTACACCGGCCAGCTGAGCATCATCCACGACGACATCGTCAACTACGTCACCGTGGCCAGCTTCCTCCAGATGTGGCACATCGTCGACAAATGCACCGAGATCCTGAAGCGGCCGCGTCCGTCGGCGGAGGCCTGCGCCGCGACCGGGTCGGCGTCCCGCCAGCAGTCGCCCAGCAGCACCGAGTTCCTGTACGCCGAGCGAGAAGGCCGCCGCAGGGACAGGAAGCCGGACGCGCTGCCGCCGCTGGCGACGTGGCGGCGGCCGCAGCAGGAGGCCAGGTGGACCCGGCTGCGGCCGTCCTCCGAGCAGAACCCGGCCGACTCCCAGCTGGACGGACTCCCTGGTTACCCGGAGAGAGAGCCGCCCGGCTGCCAGGAGGAATGGATCACCAGCCCGGCCAAACCGGGCCACGACGGACCGGGCCAGAGCGGCCGGTACCTGGGCACGGTTCCGGCCGCCGAGGCGCCAAAGCAGAAGGTCCGGTTCCAGCAGCGCGGAGAGGAGAACCAGGAGAGGAGGAGGAGCGCCACCAGAGAAACGGAGGCTGATGAAGGAGTTGGGGAGGAAGAGGAGGAGACGAAGGGCGGCTTCACACAGATTGGTAGGAACCAGAACAGGAAACGGCGAATTCAGACCACCATGATGGAAAATACTAATACGTTCCTGCCAAAAAACTCAAACATTTTCTAGAAAAACACTGAAACATTTCTGACCTCAGAGTTGAAAATTACTCAGATTAAGTGACGCTCCTCCCCCTCTCAGCTCCTCCAGACTAGCCAGCAGCAATTAGCAAACAGCTGCTGCTCAGAGTGACGCTGGTGAAAACACTTAAGGGGTTAATAGAGGAGCCATATTGGGATCACTTCCTGGAGGCGGAGCTTAGAGAGAGCAGGAGCTTCTTAAAGAGACAGAGGCCCAATTTCAGGGCGTTAAATCAGGAAGTCAAATTTCTTTAAGTTGTATTTGATATGTGCAGCAGTTTGGTAACGACTGAAGGTAACATTGTTACTTCACCATGTGTCTGGAAAACACATAATACCTTTAAAGGTCAAAGGTCAGCTCTGGGCGTCTTCTCAGCTGCATTTTGATGCGTTTCTCTGTTTTCCTGCAGATCTTCGGGTTCCAGGCGACGCTGAGAATGGCGGGCGTTCTGCGGCGAAGCAGACTCTGGATCCCATGAAGGACAGACTCCAGAGAGACGACCCGTCCTCTCAGGGCCCTGCCAGTGGGCCGGGCGCTCCGGGTCCGCCGTGCGGCTCCTGGCCCGACGAAGAGGAGGAAGATGATGGAGATGTAGACTTGGAGTGCTTCGGCTCGTTCGATGAGATCGAGGACGGGACGGGACATGTCTCCCAGCGTCCTCTACTGTCCCCAGACTTCAACATGGCGGACGGGAACTGGCCGTCGTCCTCCGCCGCGTTTCCTCCCCAGCCTCCCTCCCCGCCGACGCCATCCTCCTCGTCCTCGGCGTCCGGCGCCGGCGGCTACGCGGGGAAGGTCCACCTGTGCCACTGCGGGAAGGCGTACACGCTGAAGAGCATGCGGGACCGCCACGTGAAGATGCAGCACCTCAACCTGCGGCCGTTCGGCTGCCCCGTCTGCACCAAGTCCTTCAAGATGAAGCACCACCTGACCAAACACCTGAAGACCCACGGCGGCCTGCGGCCCTACGAGTGCAGCCTGTGTGGGAAGAAGGTGGTGTGGAGAGACAGCTTCCTGCGCCACCAGGCGCGGTGCCAAAGGCTGGCCTCCGCGGGCGTTGCTACGGCGACGGAGCTGGAAGACAGATATGGGTTGGGGTTTGATGACGGTGAAGTGTTTGTGGCGGCGGGACAGGTGAAGGTGGAGGACGGCGGAATGGGCGGACTGCTGGGCGACGTTCCCGGGATCCTGGGAGCGCCGCCTCAGGATCTGGGCTCTGTTGGTCACGTCTTCAAGGAGGAAGCAGCCGAGCCGTTCAGCAAGAGCTAAAAGGCCTGCAGGCGGCAGGAAGCCTGAGCTCTGCTTTGGAAATGAGGTTCTTTTGCTTTTTGCACATAACTTATTAATTTGGACTGAAATAAATGCATTAAAATGTTTTTCTGTCAGTTTTTGTCTGTGACGTCCAAACTGATGCAACAACGACCAACTGCACATATTTAAAAATTACATATATAAATTCATATATTCATGCTGTTGGAGAAACCAACAGCAGAACCAGAACCGGGCTCAGAACCGGGCTCAGAACCAGCAGCCATCAGCCCCGACCGACTGGAGCCAGCTGGTCAGGAGAACTTTCTATGTTGGTGAAACGTTGGGTGATGTCAGCATCATGTCGCTGGTAGGAGGGAACCAATCAGAACGCCAGACCAGGTGCACCGCCTATGGAGAGAAAATGAAGTCAACAGTTGAAGTCGTCTGAAGGGCTTTTCCACTGTAGATGTTTGGTTTCTGTCATCGCTTTGTTGTTTAACAGGTGGAGCTTCTACAGACAGAAAACTGACTGAAAACAAAAACTTAACCATTTTACACCAGTTGATACTGTCAGGTCTCCATCTAACACCAGAGCGCCACCTTCAGGCCTCTCCAGATCAGTTGAACTGTTTCTGGTTTTAAATTTCCCCTCCGGTTTTCCGTCTCATCATGTGGATCCCAGAGATCCTAGGAGGCTTCCTGGTTCTGGTTGGGTCGGTTCTGCCAGGGAAACGGCTCCTGGTGACGGATCGGACCAAGAGCCGCCCGGACCCGACTAGAACTGGAGATATAGATATAGATCAACTCAGGAAACCTGCTGACTTTAACCATTCTGTCCTCCTGACAGGAAGGTGAAAATAAAGAGGAAAAACTGAAGAAACTGTAATAAAACACTTAATATGTTCCAATGAGTTTTATGGAAGATATATTAACTTTACATTTGTTAAAAAAACATCCTGAATCTTTGGGTTCAGCTCCTCACTAACCCTTTCCAAAAGGCTGAGTTGTTTTTGCCGAGCGTTGAGGCATTTCTACTGGAAGCTGTGGTTTTCTCCTGAGAGGAAGTGACGACGTTCCAGTCAGAAACTGGTGGACGCTTGACGCCATTTATCCAAAATGGAGACAGAGGCCTCAGTAGCTGTTCTTCTGGTGTCGCTGCCGCAACAATAATGAAGTTTTATAGTCATTTTATTTCAAATAAAACAAAAATCATTAACACATAGACATTCAACCAGCACTGATCTGTAGATTTGAGCCTGTTAATTTTCTAATAAAGTCTTGAGTTGTGACTCATGGCTGTGATGAAGCTGCGGTGTGTTCGTGTTCCAGGCAGACGGTCGGCCTCCACAGCGTTTCACAGCAACATGTGGGAGTTTTCATGGAATAATGCGGATCAATGAGAAACGATCAAAATGAGTCTTTTCAACAAAACTTCCTGTTTATTTTCACATCTAAATGCTGTTGGTGCTCAAATCTCTGTAAATTAATAAGATTAATGAAGTAGTTCATCAAGTGATGTAACTGAAACTATAAATAATTTATTTGTGTTTATTGTTGTCAGCAACCAAAAGGGCCGAACAGTTAAATTACTGTTTTACATGTTTTCTAAGAATATTTTAAACTAGCTAAACAGCTAGCTAGATGGGTGGAAAGCAAGCCAGACAGATGCTAGCTATATGGCTAACAAGTGAGACAGAGAGCTAGCTTTATGGCTAACAAGCTAGACAGATGCTAGCTATATGGCTAACAAGCGAGACAGATAGCTAGCTTTATGGCTAACAAGCGAGACAGATGGTAGCTATATGGCTAACAAGCGAGACAGATAGCTAGCTTTATGGCTAACAAGCGAGACAGATAGCTAGCTTTATGGCTAACAAGCTAGACAGATGGTAGCTATATGGCTAACAAGCGAGACAGATAGCTAGTTTGATGGCTAACAAGCTAGACAGATAGCTAGCTTTACGGCTAACAAGCGAGACAGATAGCTAGCTTTATGGCTAACAAGCTAGACAGATGGTAGCTATATGGCTAACAAGCGAGACAGATAGCTAGTTTGATGGCTAACAAGCTAGACAGATAGCTAGCTTTACGGCTAACAAGCTAGACAGATAGCTAGCTTTATGGCTAACAAGCTAGACAGATAGCTAGCTTGATGGCTAGCTTGCTATCTAACTAGCAAACGGGTCAATAAGACAATTTTCTGTTGAAGATTTTCTTTGTGCAAATAAGTTTGGTCCAGTTACTTTTAGTGTATTTAGTCGACCATCAAACCAAATGACCAAATACTAACTAGCCAAGCTACAAGCTGTTCAAGCAAAAGGTCAGTTAGCCAAAACGCTATCGAGACACCAAATCAACTAGTTATCTAACCAATATGATTGTAATTTATAAATTAAATTGTAATTGTCATTTAGTTTGTATTTCTATCATTATTAGGACTTTGTGTTTCTTTCATTCATTTATTAAATAAACCCCAAAACACATTATATTAATTCCACACATGCTGATGTTTTTACCCCTTTATTCTTGTTAATATTGATGATTTTCTGCTTATAGTGAATGAAAACATGACATTTAAGATTAGAACATCACATCAGACTAATAAAAATCACTTTAATACAGAAATGAGGGTTTAACCTGCCGACATATGAGCCTCATCACAATGTTCTGGTCTACTGAGATGCAAGTCAATATCCTTACATTATGGGTCTTTAGGAGGTTGGTGTAATCCCATGAAAGGTAATAAATGCTCTATAATCCAGAAAACACGCACAGAGTTTCTGTTTCTAATCTGGATTTCTGTTTTTATTTCTGATTTTGTTTCCTGGTTTCTATCTGCAGGTGTTGCACGCTGCCGCTCCTCCTTATGTCTTTGTGACATAATCTACTTCATTTTTTCACATAATTTAAGGATAATTGACCAGCAGTGTGAACAAATTATTTATGCAACAAACAGGCTGGTTGTTGTTGTGAAGCCACATTTACTGACCGTTTATTAAAGACGAGACTCAACGAGTTTCTGTTACGATGCACAGCTGTTCACATATTTACAGAGTTTTTGTTTCCTGTTAGAACAAACTGATGAAAACAAATGAGAAATTATTTAGCATCACACTTGAACCCAACATGCTGCCCTACAGCTCTGATCTCCTCTCTCCGTCTAAAACCTCTGATTCACTTACGGTTTAACCACCAGCTCAGACGACACATCTTCTGAAAACCTTCATTAGGATGCACACATATCATGAGATTAAGCGTTAGTCACAGTGCAGTGAAAAGGGCCGTGTGACATTTAGCATCGTACAGTACCTGAAACACGAAGCTGCATCAGATCTTAGCAGAACAGATCTGATATTTAAACTGCAGTTTGCAGAGATAAAGTTCTGATTAAAGCTCAACTCAGGCAGGAAACGGAGACACAACGGACCTCAGACAGCAGGACGGTTCAGAAACATTCAAACATTCTTTAGAAGCAACAAAGTCAAACTTTACTTTTCTCCAGATTTTACAAAAATCTGTGTCTCAGTCTGGAGAAGCGTTGCGTTAGTCGGTTAACATTTGCTGAGGTTGTGGGTCTGACTCCTGCGGATCCGCCTCTCCCTCCTGGTGTTCTGGTCCCGTCGGGTCTGAGCGGTGGAGGTCGGCGGAGAGCTTAGAAGATGGTGCTCCAGCGTTTTGGGGGAGGACGGGACTTGGTTTCTCCCTGGAGACACAAACAGAGGAAGGTCAGAAAGCTCTGCAGAAAGGTCGAATGTCTGTTTGAAAACAGATGAATGATGGAAATTTGCATCTACAGTCGGGGATGAGAAAGTCCACAATCTATCCCAAATAACCAATATTGAGATCTGGTCTTTGAGTAGGCCGTTGACACGCCTTGTCCTGCTGATGACCCAGTTTGGACCCAATTTTGGCCAATCAGTGGCTGCAGAACAAGCCCCGCCCCCTTTCCCATTTGTGCAGAAAGCCTGGTTTGTTTGGTGAGGTGTGACCGTGTATCGGACCAAAAACACAAACTCTGGTCTGCCTACAAACCTCTGATGCGGTTCGAATCCATGTGAATCCTTGCTTTATCAAGTGGTCTAAAGCAGAAAACTGGACGACAGCGCAGGGCATTCTGGGTTCAGAGGAACATTTTCAGGTCTGGAGTTTGATACTTGTGTTCTTCCTGTCCTGGAACACTGAAACCATCATTCCTCCACCACCGTGCTTCACAGTTGATCTGCTGTGTTTGGTCCATTGTCTCCTCTCTGACATCGTCCCAGAAGACCTGTCCTTCCTCCAGACGCAGCGCTGCCAACCTCAACCCGGCGGCCATCTTGTTTCTAGAGTGAAGCAGCTTCGTCCTTCCAAGCAGCCATGATGGATCAGGGTCATGACCTTTCAGCAGCCAACCGAGGCCTGAAGACTTCATATATATATATATTTATATATATATATATATGTCTTTTTTTTCAATTATTTAACTTTTTTTATCTTCCTCATAATCTTTCATTTATTTTTCTTTTTATTTAAATGTTTTAAAATGTAAAAATGTTTTTTCTTCAACAATTTTGAATTGTCAAAGATATTGTTAGAATAATCTTCCTGCCTTCAGGTGGTGTGGAGATGACCTTTGAACTCTTCCTGACGTGTCGGCACAAACCTGGAAGCTCCAGAGCAACAAACCAAACATCCAGACGGCTTAGTCCATCCTTATTTTATTTTAAACATTTGTGTTTTGTTTACTTCCAGTAGACTGAAAGATGTTTGGGACCTTCTGAATGAAACTTTCTTTTCCCACGGCTGTGTGACGTTTAAAAGCTCTGAAGCTTGTTAGGTGATTATGATGATTTAAAAGCAGATGGAGCTGAAGCTACTCACTGATCTCGGAGGACAGCGTCACTGATGCGTTTGGTGAACACAGACAGGAAAACGGTTTGTGAAGCCCAGAGAACCAGAAACTTTACAGGAGGCAAACATGCAGGCAGCTCACCAGGTTGAAGATCCTGGACAGCGTGCTCTGCTCTCTGCGTCTCCTGACCGGCGACTTCGTGCTCTCAGTTCGTGACGCAGAGGCCTGGAAAAAGCAAACCTGATTCATTCATTCATTCCTGAACAAACTTATTCCCCTGAGTTTTAATACAATTTCTTATTCAGTAGAAACACCATAACTGAGAAATTGTATTTTCTGGACATTAGTGGAATATCTGCAAAGTTTTGCACATAAAGGAAAATCAGCCAATGAACATCGCAGCACAAAGGAGCTGAAACATCAGCAGGTTTTCAGTTTGTTCGTTCTCCACACCAAATACATGCTGCAAGTCTGACATGTTTTAAAGAAACAGTTTGTGTGACTCAGTTTCTTAAAACGAGATTCAAAACTTGTTAAATTGAGTTTCTTGTTTTGAGTTTTAAATCTCATAAGAAGTTTCTAATTTTAGACAAAAACTGATGAGTTTTATATCTTCTTATAACAAGATTTTCATTTTAAGGAGATCCTGAATTTATTCCCAATATCTGGCAGTTCAACATTTCCGTAGATCTGAGCTGCTCTTTGGTATAAAGTTTCCTCTGTGGGTGAAAGAAAAACGGCTCAGATGTTTCTGCTGCAGCAATGTTTAAACTTTTACTGCAGCAGAATAACATGAGAGGAAACCTTTCAGAAGAAAAACACCAACATTTGTCAGGAGGGAAAGAAACGGGAAAACAGGGACGAGACAAAGTCCACAGGTTGCTGAGAAACTACCGTCAAATTGCTCTGGGAGATGAAACGACACAAAGGGAGGGTGGAGAGTTATTTCTGGCACAAAGGAGGTGGAGGTGTTACACAGAACAAGAAGACGAAGAGGAGGAGGAGGCCGAGAGGTCCTATAGGAGACGGTGTTTACCGGGTCAGAAATAGCTGCGCGGTTTCAAAGTCATCCAGAAGCAGCGAGTCGCTCTGGATGGAAGCAAACGAGGAGGAGAAAGGATTGTTCTCAAACTGAACAAAACCGTCTGTTAAAGCGATCAGTGTGTGAGTGAAGGGGGCGTTCCTGAGTCATCAGGTCCCACCGGCGCAGAGCATAAAAAGATGGCCGACGTGGGACTGAAAGCAGAAACGGGGACGCGGGCGCAGAGGTTAGCAAGTTCTCCACAGACGGGTTTAATCAGGGGTCACTGCACATGCTCAGTTCGACTGTGTCACGTACCAAACCCAAGACTTCTCTCCACTGGACATGAAAGAGAAACAGACAGTGAGGTCAGAAACAGAACCGGGTCAGAGCAGAACCGCCAACATATCAACAAATCAAACAGAGCAAATGTTCTGCCTGATGTTTGGATCCTACGGCTGCATTCACTCCAGTCCGCTTTCCCAGAAAGTCCGGTCCGGTTGGTGAGGTGTGAATGCTGACTAACCTCTGACCTCTGACCTCTGGTCCTCCAAACCTCGGTCTGGGTTCGGATGAAGTGAATTCTGGTTCGGTTTGTGAACGCCAAGCGGACCAGAGACCGCTCCAAAAGCAGGAAGTGGACTACAGCGCAGGGCATTCTGGGTAAATACAGCCAAAGCTAACGTGCTAGCCTAGCGCTAGCAGCAGAAATGGCTCCTGGTCTTTAGCCTAAAGAAAAATCCTCCAACACTAAAATCTGACGCCTCCATCTTGTTTCCATCTGGTGAAACAGGAAGTTGCTCTCAGTGACTTCAGAGGTTTTTGTGTNTGCAGCGCCCCCACAGGCCAGGAGGGGAACAGGTTGGTTTGGGTCAGAACCACAGCAGCTGCAGGTGGAGCAGATGTTCTGGTTCCCGTAGAACCGGGTCGACCCGACTGAAGGAAGGAACTAAGATACTGTTTGCCTGGTCATTTGCGCTTAAATATGACAGTAAATGTGAATTTTTGGACGATTACGTGACTTCAGGCTCAGGCAATAGTGTAGACATAAGAAATACTGCCACCTGCAGGTGGGAGTGGGTATTGCTTGAACTTGATGTATTGATCATTTTGTAGAAAAATGCAGGGATGTGTTGATTTTGGGACAGAGGATAACTAAACCCAACAGCTGCCTGACTGCATCTGGGTCATGGATTTGGTTCTGCTGCCGCTGTTCTTCATTCAGGACTCCATCAGGCACCATAAACCAGTTTGAGGCTCAAACTTCTCAGAAAATCTCTGCTTGCATGTTTGTTTGGTCCTACAGAAACGACCCAGTTTCTGCTGCTGTTGCCTGGTCTTTCAGACCAGAGGAGATCACAGCACTGAAAATAAAAAAACTTAGCGCTGCAACATGAATGTGATGTTAAGAAACTGGATCTGCTCTGCAACAAATCAAGACAGTAAACTTTGGATTAAAAGGAGTTGAATTGGATTCATGCAGATTTTACAACCTCTGGGTTATAAACCAGAGGTTGTAACCCAGAGGGGATTGTGCTTTAATCAGCTAATTCATAATTGTTTAGAGAACATTTTAATCTCCTTTGTGTTTCTCTGAAGAACTTTGCAGATTTCTCTCTGTGGTGCATTCTTTAAAGCTGCCACCAGGTGGCAGTAAAGCCAGAACTGCTGAATGTTCTCAATAATCAGAATCTTCCCTGGATTCAAACTCAAATCATTTAAAACATTTCTTTCCTCTAACTTCACCCTGCATCTGAATGAGGGGAAACAAAAAGTGAGACTCACCGTGGATTTAGGAGGAGGGGAAGAAACCTGCAGGAGAAACACCAAGGCGACAACAACAACAACAGCGTGACTGACTGACCAGGCAGAGAAACACAACAACAAGAGCTGATGGACATTTCCTGCAGTTTTTCATTATTAGTAAGCAGGATGTGAAGGAATTGCTGCTGTCCTGCAGGACAAAATGCAGGAAATTTCCACAAATGTGACCTGGATGCAGATTAAGATGAAACTGATGTGAAAGCAAAGAAGTTAAATGAGGGAAGGGATTTACAGCGAGACTCACAAGGCTCCTGAAGAAATGAACCACGGCGTTTTCATTGGTCCGACGGCGAGCCGAGGGCTGCTGGGGCGAGGCGGCCAGGTGACCCCTGAACGACCCCTGAGCGGGCGAGACGGGAACGACAAAAACATCCAGTCAACAAAACATTTAAAAAACGAAAACATTCAGTCTGGAGTTCAAACTGCGTTAATTTAGTTTACAGAAACCAATAAGTGATTTAAAAAGAAACTCTTTAAATTTGGCTTAAAAACTGGAAAATCATATTTTAAATGAAAAATAATGAATAAAATCTTTGCGTTTAAATTGATTCCACAACATTGGATTTTTCAACCACTTCTGAACATTTATATTTTAATCAGTTACATGCACACAAATTTAGCCTCGCATTTTTATTAATATTAACTGCATAATTATTCAGACATGATTTTTAAAATCTTAAAACAAATATATACCAGGAAAAAACACAAATTTATCTTGAAGTATGTCAATAATTACTGAACTATATGCTGAAAATAAAACCTCTAAAATTAAAATTACACCACAAAATTAGTTTTAGTAATAATCAAACAAGTTCTTTGATTTCCTGAACTTCTCAGAAAATTCCCACAAATCCCAAAGATTTCTATGATAAAGTTTAGTGGATGGAAGAACTCCAGAGAGTGCAGCATGAGGAGGCTGCGCTGCAGAAGATGCTCACCTTGCTCCTCTTCTTCTTCTCTCCTCCAAACAATTTGCTTAGCTGATCCATCAGACCGGGACTCTTCTTCTTCTTTCCAAGCCCGAAGCTGCTCTGCCCCGAGTTGCTCGCTGTAGCCATTATATCTGCTGCAGAGGGTTCTGGTTCTGATCCGCTGCCCACGCTGCCAACACCCAGCTCTGCCGCTCCCTCAGGGTGTGTTCAGCCCGTCTGACGCGGCCGGGGCGGGCCGTCGCTCGGCGTCGTCGCCTCGACCCCGGAGCGCCGCGGGGCGGGTGAGGTCGGGGAGGGCGGAGACATCTGGCCCGGTTCTGGTTCTGGCTCCGGTCCAGACATTCTGTGTCAGTCGCTGCCGCCCTCCACACGGGTCCGGCCATTGTTCCTCACCCCGTGTGCCTCACCCCGGCCGCAGGACAACAAGGGTCATCTCTGAGGCTGAACTCGGCCCGGTGCACTGAGAGGCCATTGTTGGGCCGCCCGCACACGCCTTGCTGATGCGCCGCGGCGAAACGAGACGGAGAGCAACAACGATGAAGGCCTGGAAACAGAACGGGCCGAGAGTGAAGACCTGGTGACCCCAACAAATTACCAACCAACCTCAGTTATAATTCATCAAATTATAATGGGACCAAACCGCGATACTGAATTTACCCATCATGCATCTGCAGGCTGCAGCGATGATCCTCATCTGGAAACATGATTGGTTCAATTTCTGTTGAGCTAATTAACTTTAGACAGGATTAGCTGCAGTTGGCATAGCCACATGCCACTGTTAAATGCATGTTACTGTTAGCTACATACTTCAGTTAGCCACATGTTGCCTTTAGCTACAAGCTGCCATTAGCTACAAGCTGCTTTTAGCCACATGTAGCAGTTAGCCACATGTAGCAGTTAGCCACATGTAGCAGTTAGCCACATGCTCCTGGGCTTAAATGTTGTCAGCTCCTTTAATTCAGAGATTAGTTCAACCAAGTTTCATTTTATCGTCTTTTTGTTTTTAATGATGTTGTTTCACTATCATTAGCAGAATATTAACGAAATGTTTTTGTTTTTAATTCAATTGGCGGCCATATTGGATTTTGAGTTGGAGGTTGGTGAAAATATTCAGTCCTTTTGCATTGGAACAAAAAGTTTGAAGGATTTTAATATATTTATAAATATTTTTGTCCTTCGAATAAAAATGAAACAGAAAATCTTTGCGGGGAATCTGGTGTTTATTCCACTCAATCTATGCAGCTTTGGATCATGAAGCTCCAGAAATGCAGCCGTTGGTCCATCAGCACAGAAAGTCCCGGTTCTGTTTGATCCAGTGATGCTGCAGCAGAACAAAGCAGATTCTGTTGTTCTTCAGTTGGAAACACCCAGGCAGCCGCAGAATATTAACATTTTCACACAAACAGCTTTTTGTTTCAGCTGCTTTTGGAGAAGAAGAGTTTAAATTACTCTGACAAGGAAACATGTTTCTAGATGTTATGTCAGCTTTAACACAATTTCTGGAGGACTGAGGAATGACTTGACTTCAGAAAAATGTAACCAGATTTTATTTGCAACTGTCTATTTAATAAAAGATGAAGCATGAACATGCATGAGTTGTTGCTGCAGAGCGAAGCGTCTCATCGGCTCCTCCAGAGACAGTTTTCCTCAAATGTTTAATAAAGACTCAAAATCCAAGAGCAAAACCTTCTCACCTGTTAGGGAAACATTAATGAAGCAAACAGGCTGCAGATTCAGCATCTCTGTCTGGGTGTAACTATAACGATAAATCAAAACTGATTATCAGCTGATTCTCCATCAGCTTCAGCCACTGCTGAGGAAATGATGAGCATCACAGCATGAACTGGATCACATTTAATCAGTAGAGGAATAATCCTAATATTTATTATCAATATGACTGAAATGCTTCATTTGATAGGTGAGCAGAACATGTAGGAGCTTTTAATTTGTAATCTAGGACTTCCTGTTTCTCTAGTTTTATCCTTTCAGCCAATATTTCACATACAGATATAAAAACCTCACCAGCCACAGAGGATCCACGGAAAAACCAAACAATATGGCGGCAAGAAAATGTATTTCTGCTCTACATTGTAATTATCATAAATAAATACTTTTGGTGTGAAATTATACATTAAAAATATATTTATTGGTACTTCTTGTTTTTTTTTTATTTTCCAAAATTGATACCATATTTGTCCTGGAAAATTTATTTTTGCACTAAATTCACCAATTAGATGAATGTGCTTGGTGTCAAATCATAACCAACATGTTTTAACCAAAGAAATTATATAAATTTTCTAAACCACTAAACATTTAGCAGCAGAAGCTAACGCTAAGTCGCTCAACACTTAAAAGAATAAATGGAAATTACAGCTAAACTGCAAAACATGTAGAAATATAGAAGTTTATGCTGAACCTTTAAACAGACGCACATTTCAGGAGGTTATTGCTAAACACAAAACAATTAGTGGAAGCTAACGCTAAACCGCTAAATACAAAAAATGATTGAAGCTAATGCTAAACACATGAACAAATTAGCAGAAGCTAACACTGTCCTGTTGGTGTGAAGCTTTCTAAAAGTCCTCAGTTCTGAATTGTATGACTTTAAAGTCTCAACAATAAACAGATGATGTGACAAAAAGTTCCTCCAAGTCATGAAAATCTGACATTTTATGGAACTTTTGTCTTAAAAAGCTGGAAACCGTCGGCCATCTTGAACATCCATGATGTGCTGCAGGTTCAGGGATGTTGAGGATTTGAGCGGCTCGTCGTTTTGTGACTCACAGGAAATCAAAAATCCAATAAAAAGTGGAAAAACTCGCAGCTTGAACTCGTCCACTCAGGAATCCTGAACATGTGGAGCCAACATGGCGCCCAGTTTCCTGTGGAGCCACTGAAATGTGGACATATTTGTCCTGCAGGACTCGACCCACGGGCCTGACAGAAGCATGCAGGGAGTGGGCCGGACCCCCTGCAGCGACCTGCGGTCCGGCGGAGCGGGGAACAATGGCAGCCATGTCACAGAGCGGTGGGACTCAAACACGGCGGAGAGCCGTGAACCCTGGCAGGAATGCCGACGTGGAGCTGGACGCCCACGCAGAGGCCCGATGAGGAGGAGAGAGAAAGGTTCCCTCTGTTCCCTCAGGTCCAGATCAGGCAGCCGGCTTGTTCTGCAGCTGCTGCAGTTTGCATGACTCCTGCAACCTCTGCATGCAGCAACGTTTAGTTCTCATTTATTTCAGTTAAAATAAAAACACAAAATCTATTTTTGTTTGATTTCTAGTGAAAACGTCTCACTGTTGAAATAAAACTAAATTAACTGACACAACTTTCAGACACAGAGGCTTGTTGTAAATAATTCCTTAATTTTAAAGAAAAAATATGAATTACACTGAGATTATGGAAAATGTCTCGTTATAAGGGAAATAATCTGTCAACAAAACTAGAAACTTCTCACCAATATTAAGGAATAATTTACTCAAAACAAGTTTCAATTTCCTACTGAAAAGTTATTTGTTAGTTTTGTCTTCTTACATGCACAGTGAAATATTGACACTAGACTTGGTGATATTTCATGTTTTGCAGAATTAAAATCACTGATGTTAAAACTTAACAACTGATGAATTTAATTCTCTTTTTTTCACTGTAAACTATAAACATTTGACCCGGAAAATGAATTTAATATTTTATTTATGCACCAAATGTTATGAAGTGCTTCACATTAGAATAATAAAACAACAAAATCAGTTTTTCTTCTTTAAATTTTATTTTTTTCTGCAGGATCCAGAAGTGAAAATAACCTGAAGGTAAATTTTATTTCAAATCATGAAAAGAGGAAAAAGCATCTTTACAAAACAACAAACTGAGTTACTTTCTGATTTCATCTTTAATGAACAGAAAACATTTTGGCGATAAAGTCGAGTCGCTTTCAGGCGTTTTTAATCTTTAGGGTTTTTTTATCTTTGCAGCTTTCGGCTGGACAACAAGTGGATGTAAATGTGTTGATGCTGTCAGCGACTCAACCAGCTGAATAAAGCTGCTGTTTGTTCTGCAGATCAACAATATCGCACTCTCTGCTTCAGAACCAGAGGAAATCTAAAGCCTGATGTGAACCGAAACCGCAGAGAACAAAGAAAACAGATTCCATCACAACTTATCATCATTACAATATGGAACAACAGCAGCATTGTTTGTTTTTCTAAAGCAGCAGATTTATTCTGTGGAGAAGCAAAAAATGTGACTTTCCTTCCATGTGGTAAAAATATTCCAGTTTTTCTTGTGAATAGATTCATGGACGACGTTTTTACAGGAGCAGGAGACAAAACTGACGTCTTTTATCCTCATCTATTTGGCTCCACCTTATGGTAAGAATTTAAACACTTTGTGTCCAGGATGTGAGGGGTCTGCAAAGATGGTGGCTGCCCTTTTCTTGACCCTTGACCTGTACAAGTCCTGGATGGAGGGAAGATCAGCCCTCCCTCCATTTGTTTAGCTTGAGCTAAATATTTAATTAGCAAACTGAACTTTGTTTACAAACTAAACATTTTATTTTCTAACCATTTGATTTATTTAAAAGCAGTTTATAAACTAATGTTTTAGCTTGCTAACTGAAACTTTAGTTTACAAGCTGCATTTTTAACTTGGAGTTGAAAAAATTTAGTTTGCTAATTAAGTTAAATATCTAGCAAAATAAAAATTGAGTTTATAATATTTCAGTCGTGGGCTAAATATTTGGTTAGAAAGCTACATAGTAAGCTTGAAACTAAATATTTAGCTTGCATACTAAACAATTACTTTGCAAGTTTAATGTTTAGTTTTAATCACAAATTTAACTTTCTCTTTAAATAACTGCCAAGCTAAATATTTAGTTTAATATTTAGCTCAGATCTAAATATTTAGTTGCCAAAAATAAATATTTAATTTTTAGCTACATGTTTAGCTTGCTAGCTAAACATTAAATTAGAAAGCTAAATATTTCTTGTAGAAACTGCTAGTTAAATATTTTGATTGTAAATTAAAGAAAATAATTGCCAAGGTAAATATTTAGCTTGGATATCATAATTTTAATTTTTTAATAACATGATGAAAATATATTTGAAAAATAAATCCTAATTCTCCCTGTTATGTCCGGCTAAATAAACCAGATTATTGTTTTCTCTCAGTTTGTGGGAACAGACACTCTGAGGCAAACCGCCACAGCTCCCCCTGCTGGCGGTGTTTAAAATACAACATTATCGTTGAACCAGCCTGGACTCAAACAGAGAATTAAACAGCGAGTCCTTTAAGGCTGTTGACCTCTGACCTCTGATTGTTAATTACTGATATTTTTGTTGGGTCATTGATTCATAATTTCACACATTTTCCTCACTTTATTTTACTCTTAATGCTAAACGCACTGACAGTAATTATTAAAACTCTTTCATAACAGTGCATACACTTCTGACAGTATGTACAATATTTCCTAAAGCAACAACAGCAGCTATTGTAAATATACTTTGGACAATATTAATAACAGACGTTTATTCAACCGGCTGGAAAATCACTATAAATGGCTGAAATGAGTTTTTCCCCTTTCGGCGATAACAATTCGGCCAAAATGGCAGAAAACTGCAGAACATTTCTGTCCATTTTAAAGGAAAACATAAAATAATCCTGAATCCTGATGTCAGTTTGTTCCGGTTCGGGTTCAGAAGTCCAGAGGGCGGATCATCATGGCGGTGCCGCGCAGGGAGTAGCTGGGTCCTTTGAAGTAATGCCACTTGATGCCGTTGAGCTTCCCTACATGCTGCCCGCGGCTGAAGTACAACCCGTTGAGATTGGACGGGCCGCAGGCATCGAACCACCAACCTGAGCCGCAAAAATCACCTCATGGATATTTAATGTAAATAAAACCATAAACTGGTTCACAACGTTCAATTCACATGCACTTAGGTTTCTGGCTGATCATGAACCACAGCTCCATGCTGAACTTGGATTCTATGGAGCTACATTGGTGCCATAAAGGAAAAAATTAGACTGAAAAGCAAATTTAAAACTGAAAAAAAAAATTAAACTGAAAAATGTTGAAACTGGAAAAAACATGTTTTTCTTTGTTTCAAAACTTATATATATATATATATATATATATATATATATATATAAATGAGAGAGGTATCTTTGAACAAACGTTGTGGCCCCAATTTAGCTCCATAGTTTCCTTGGGATTTATCCAAGGACTAATTCAGCATTTCTCTTTATTTCCAAATGGAAAATTAAGACTGTCAAAGCAGGAAAAGAAAAATGACCTAATGTTTGTGTTCAGATGCATTAATGGATGAGTGTTTGGACTCACCGCCCGTCAGCATCAGAGCGCACTTGCAGGAGCAGTTGTCGTTGTCCTGATCTTTGGTGCTGAAATCGGCTCCATGGATCACCAGGCTGCTCTGCTTTCCTGCCGTCCCACTGTGGCTTTTCAGGAACAGCCTGGAAAACAGCAAAAAGTCACAACATGCAGCAAAACGGAGAAACAAAACGGCCAAAGAAAAAAACATTTTAGTGGTTTTTCCTCTCATGTTGGTTGTAAACTGTTTCAATGTGAGTTTTAGTCCCTGCAGTGTTTGGCCAGCTGTTCTCTCTGGTTCTTGATGCTGCGCAGCTCGAAGGAGCTTTTCACTTCTGTGTAGTTGTGACGTGTAACCATGGCAACAAGGTGTTGCTTATGGTAGCTGATTAGCAAAACAAACAAACAAACAAAAAACAAAAATCTGAACTGTGACCCCAAATCCCAGAGGAGGTGAACCTGGTGGAAGCAGGTCAGGACCACAGAGCAGAGAGAGGAAGTTCAGACCGTCTGAACAGGAAACAGGAAACAGGAAGTCTTTGACAGACAAACCAGATGAACTTCAAACCCAAAAATGGATCAAGCCAGAATATTTCAGGCATCGAATCGTTCAATAGAACATGGCTGCAGGTTCTCATCTCCGCTCCGTCTCTCTACCCGACTTTCTAACCATACAAGAGATTTAGAGGAGCAGCAAAAGCAAAGGAGGCAGGTTAGCAGAGCTAGCTAGCAGCTGATGATGTCATCCAGGACGTTCCTGTGGAATATCGCCTCTGGTACTGAGATGTTAGCATGTCACAACATGAGTGTGTCAAAAGCAACAGTCTTCAGTCAGAGTTTTTTCCTGATTCACTGTAAGACTGACTGCTACAGGAGATCCTTCCTGCCAGCAGCATCATCTGAAGAAACTGCATCCAAACCAAATACTGAACAAATCCAAAGTTCTGCTTCTTTCTGGCTTTTAGCAGATAGCAAGTCTTTCAGCTCCCGTTGACGTTGAATCCTCATAAATCATGTGGCTGTTTGGATCGGTTGGAGCGGCTCTGGTGTCAGAGAGAACTCTGAGCAGGACTGATAACGCTAAGGCTGTCAACCAAACAGGCAGGGCTCCAGCGGCGGGCAGCATTCTGATCTCTCTCAGTGAGCAGCTGCAGAGGAAAAGCCTCTCCCTGCCAACAGGTGTCACTTCAGGCTCAGGTTTCCTGAGGGGTCAGGGGTCGGGGTCAGCATGCAGGGCAACATCCACCGGGTCCCTTCAGGTCAGAGCACAAGACTCACATCGTTCTTCCTCTCTGTATTTAAGTACAATCTGTTTTAAAGGTAATTAAACTAATGGATCTACATCAGCAGAATTTCTCAGCTTTTATTTTGATAGTCCACTTCCACAACTGAATTTACATATTAGCTAAATATTTAGCTTGCTAGCTAAGAGATAAATATTTAGTGTGGATCTAAATATTTAAATTACAGTGAAATATTTAGCTGATGGTCTAAATATTAACTTTGCAAACAAATGAATGGATAACATGGTGAAAATATGAACAAATGAATGTCCTTCTGTTTTTATGACAGGATAAATAACCCAAAACATTTGTATTCATTTTTGAATGTGTGACTCAACAAACGGTGTAGTCAAAGGCCTGCAGAGTGACCGAGGTTTTTATATTTGACGTGTCTTCGCTTCAACGGGTAACATCACCTGTAGTTTTGTTTCTCGCTGCCGATCTGGAATCGATCATAGAGCGAGAAGGCCTGATGTCCGTCCCAGTCGGTCAGCTCGATCCGAAGCACCTGCTGCCGTCGGCTGGTCAGCTGGTAAATCTGCTCATTTCCCAACCAGTGCTCTGCCAGCAAACTCCCAAAGCCCTGCAGACAGACACACAGACAGACAGACGGACACACAGACAGACGGACACACAGACAGAGAGACAGACACACAGACAGTAAATAATCTGCTGGTTCCTGTTTAATCATCTCCTCCTTTGGAAAAAACTCCCTGAAAACGTGAGGAGTTCAGAAATTATTGGTCCTTTTAAATTAGGACTGAAAACGTTTCAGTTCACAACATGATGAACTGTTAGCATGTTAGCTAATGACAGCAGGATACATGACAGAATCATTTTGGCTGCAGTTTTTCATGATCAGGTTCAGTTTGGCTGATTTCATCTGTCAGGTGTTTTTATGTCAACATGCAGTCGTTTATAATTCATCTGTTACAAACGAATGTTTCTCTGTTGCTCGTCTCACCTGCTTGTACTCCTTCCATGTTCTCTGGAAATCTTCGCTGCCGTCTTCCCTGCGCTGGATGACCGTCCATCCTCCGCCAGCGGCCTCCATGTTGCAGTAAACCTGCAGGCAGAAAGGAGCAGCTGATGAAGATCCATCTTCATTCCTGCTTTTCTGATGAATAAACCTTTGGAACATGAAGCAGTTTTGTTCTTTTTGCTCAGAGTTTGTCCAGCTAACAGCAGGTGTAACGACCACTGGGTCGATTCCCGCTGGCCGGCCCGATCGCTTTGGGCCAGGACCCAAAGTTCAGTTCAGGTTTTCTAACATCAAATCAGAAGCGAGGCAACAGATACCTTCTTGGTTTCCTGTGGATTTATGTGGATGGTGTAAACGCTGTTTTTATGGAAACCAGCTTTGTATAAATCTGCACAGTCACCAAACTTCTTCTCTTCATCCGCAGATCCTGATTGGTTGGATTCGCCTGCAGAGGTTCAAGAAATGATGTCAAAGTTTCAGTGAATAAACCGTCACTGAGGCCGAATCAAGAAATTTATCAAATCAATACAATTAGAAATAATTGATTTGTTGGGGACACATTGACACTGAAAACCAGTTAATTTAACTGAATGACAACCAGGTGAGTCAGTCTGTTTAAGGGAAGCATTTCCTCGACTGCACACCGTCTTCAACCCTCCCCCACTTACTGCTGGATAGTTTGAAAGGTTGGAAAACTTTTATTATACCTAATTTAAAACTAAAAGGTTTTCTGGAGGTTTTTTTCTTAGGTTGATTTCAAACAAGAGTTGACAGAAAATATTTACAACTGACAATAAAAAAGGTTTACAATAAATATGAACTAATTTTAATGGTCATAAGCCTAAAAACAATGTAAACATAGTAAGATGAATGTTGTGTTAAGATGTTGTAGTGCCTCCGTCCTCCACCAGGGGGCGACCTGCATTAAATCTCATCATTCTGAACCAAAACTTCCCAGTAAACCTTCAGCTGTTTTGGCTCTTTACTTTATTTCTGGGGGAAACTAATAACTAAAAATATTTTCAACTTTGATGAAAACAAACGTTGATCTAATCTGTCAAGAAATCGGTCAAAAAAATAATTTTACAAACCCTCCTGTTGGCACACCAGAGCTTTCCAAACCAAACGCTTAAATTAACGGTTAAAAAAGGTCAAAGGTTAAGCGTAATCTGAGCCAATCAGAAACATTTATTCCAGGTTTCTAAATGAAGGAAGCAGATTGTTAAACTCATGTCAACATGAACAGGATCAATAAAGTGTTTTATTAATAAATCGGATCAGAGCCGCTGACGCACCGTAAAACCCGAACAGCTGAGTTGGTTGTACCTGTTTGCTTGGAGCAGACGCTGCCCATCATCTGCTGCAGAGCGCTGCTGTTCCCTCTGGCCCGGCTCAGCTGAGCCTCCAGCTGCCGGATGGCGCCGCTCTGCCGGCCCACCAGCGCCTGCAGGCTCCCCTTCTCCTGCCTCAGCGTCTCCAGCTCTTCAGCGTGTTGCTTCTCCATCTCCAGCATCTTCCTCTCCAGGAGGCTGTGAACAGGAAGACCCACTCAGCTGATAGGATGAAATGATTCTGGAAATAAATATTGATCCAAACGTTTGCAGCCCTGGTTTCCAAAAGAGCTCCAGTTAGTGAACAGAAACAGGAAAAAAGGAATAAACTTTAATTTATAGATAAAACCACAAAGTGCTTTAGAGAGAAACAGGTGCAAAGTGTAACTGAACCCCTAATATCTAATAATAGCAGGGGTTTAATAATAAGTCAGAGTGTAATGAATGATAATTCACTTTTCTACTGACCACATTAAAAGGGAAACATTTTAAAGTCGTGTTTTTCTGAATCCCTCCTGATTTTACACCGATTTGTTTTTTCTAAATAATTCATTTTCCCCAGAATGTTCTGAATCCCACAGAAAGATGATTTTTCTCAAAACTTCCCAGATTAAATGTTTCAGGGTCAGAACGAGCAAACTGAGCTTCACTTCCACATTAATTCACTCTGACTGCTGCAGTCACTGCACCAGCAGGGGGCGCCTCGCCCTTTGTTTGCTGCAGAAACCCTGGACTGAGAAACTCTGGAAAATAAATATAACTATTTATATTTATTTTCAGGGATGCTGGAGTTTGAGATCTGCTGTTTTGTTTCTATAAAATGAATAATTGATTTTCTTCTTTTCGCCATCTGTCTGAGTTTCCTTGTTTTTCCATATCACCTGTTTTTGTCGTGCAGCTTGCTGATCTCAGTGGTTTGGATCATTAATTGTTTCTCCAGCTTGTTAGTGGAAAGGGAATTTTCCAGCAGTTGAATTTCAAGCCTCGACGTTTGATTCAAAACCTGCAACAAGGAGAAAAACGGTTTATATCCCAGAGACTTAAATATAAATGATAAAGTTATGAAGCTCTTTAAATAAAAAGGGCTTGAAAAAAGTCATTTTTTAGACATTTTTAGTGAGATTGTGTGGTAGTTCATAATTTTGCGAAGAAAAGCTTTCCTTAGTTTGAATGTATACAACATGTCTACAGGTTCTTGAAAAGTCTAAAATCAAGGCCTTGAAATACATTGAATTCATAAAAATGTGATGTCCTCTGGTTTACACAAATTAGCCTTAAACATGTTGATCATGTGCTAACTGCTGTTCATTTAGTTGGTTTTTCTTGCTGGACTTTTCTGTCAGGCTAAAGTTTTCTGGTTGAGGCTAACTAGCAGCTAGCATACCCGCGGTAGCCAGCTAGCTATCATCAGAGAGACGCAGGAAGATTCCCAGCCAAGCTAGCATTAAAATGTCTTAAAAGTCTTAATTTAGCTTGCTGAAACAAGCAGCTACCTGTTCTAAACTTCATTGAAGCAAATTTCAGAGTAAAACAAAAGTTTGACTAAAGCCTGGAATGTCATTAGCTTGATCAAAAAGCACAAATTCACATCAGGGGAAGAAAAACATAAATAAATGTCACCTGGGTCTCAACGTCAGTCAGTTTGCGTGTTTGCTCTGCGGTCTGAGAGAGAAGGCTGGTTCCCATTTCCAACATGGCCGCCGTGTGGTTGTGCATGGCGCTCTGCTGCAGGTGAGCCATCTCCGTCTTCATGCTCTCCCTGACGTAGCTCTCAATCTGCAACCAGAGAAACGATGCAAGACGACAGCAGTTAGAGGAGCAAACCGAAAACCACAGAATGGATTCAGAAAAACACACAGAGAGAGAAATGGATGGAGTGGAAAACAGAAACAATCTGTGATGGCTAGTTAGTTAACTGGATGGATGGATGGATGCAGAAACATAAAGAAAGACGACGTTTGAATTTCTCAGGTTTTCTATTTAACAGTTTAATTGCGTCGTTATGAAAGTCATTTTGTTCAGGATCAACGCAGACGATACCTTCACCATCAAGTACGTTAAAATGCATAAGATTAAGGAATCGTTCAGATGGGAATCGTTCAGATAAGAATCGTTCAGATGGGAATCGTTCAGATAAGAATCGTTCAGATGGGAATCGTTCAGATGGGAATCGTTCAGATAAGAATCGTTCAGATGGGAATCGTTCAGATGGGAATCGTTCAGATGGGAATCGTTCAGATTGGAATCGTTCAGATGGGAATCGTTCAGATTGGAATCGTTCAGATGGGAATCGTTCAGATAAGAATCGTTCAGATGGGACTCGTTCAGATAAGAATCGTTCAGATGGGAATCGTTCAGATTGGAATCGTTCAGATAAGAATCGTTCAGATGGGACTCGTTCAGATAAGAATCGTTCAGATGGGAATCGTTCAGATTGG
>CAEGAD010076748.1:0-14162 GCA_903067055.1 Poeciliopsis paucimaculata
TATACATATATTTGCTAACCTTGCTGTTTGAAGTCCATGCATAGATGCATGAGTGCTCATAGGTATGTGCACATTTTTACATGCAAGCGTTAACATGTAAACCCCCCTGCACACTTGTGCAGGGGGGCACAAGTGTCATGTTGCAGTTTGGTAAAGAACCAGAGTGCAGAGGTGGGTGGAGGATAAACAAAGTACTTTTAATAATAAAGCAAAGGAAAACTTTCAATGCTGGGAGATCAGTACGGGTCTATGAACATCGGATACTACACAGGCAAGAAAAGAGGCAGTAGGGTAACAAAAGAAACTAAAAATGGAGAAGGAAAACCTTGATGTTGTGCTAGTTTGTGTTATGTTATCATTAGCCCCACACCCAACTCAATAAATTAAACTGAACTTTCACCACAAGCTTAACATAATAAATGTCTACTTTTTTTATTTAATTGCTACAGAAACAGAATAAAATATGTAAATTCTTAAAGATTTTTAGTGGCACATATATAGAATTTTAAACTTTTCTTTTCAAGGTTTTATTGGCTGTAGTGGCCTTTATTTGGTAGTTAATTGACAGGAAAGAGCGTAATGAGAGAAGGGGAAGACATGCAGCAAAGGTCGACAGGCCAGGAAACGAACCTGCGACGGCTGCGTCGAGGACTAAGGCCTCCATATGTGGGTTATGTTTAACCCCTGCACCACCACACACAAATATAGAATTTATATTTTAGAAATGATATTAAATTGTATTTTCAGTCTGAGGGAGAAGGCTTTTTGAAACTTCTCATCCCCATTATGCCCACAGTATTTTTTTTAAATAGCAATCTATTTAGTTCAATTGTAAAAAGATAAAAGCAAAACTAGGTTTTCTGTCTCAAGGACAGTCCCATTGTGAGAACTCATGTTGTGTGATCGCAACAATAACAAAGTTCTCCTTGAATTTTGAAAAGGATGGCATTTTAAATTGCAGCGTATATTCTTAAAATGTTCTCATAAGACCACATATGATTTTCCTACTTGCACTTATGGTAGGGCCCACTGCAACATTTACATTGCGGAACATTGTAGCATATGCTGACATAACTCCTGACAATGTTTCTCTTGAAAAGTCTCTCCTCATCATGTTTCTACTCAAACCATTCACCTTTCTCTGGTCCCTTTCCCCCCTATTTCCTCCTTAGTTGTTACATCTGTCCATACCTCTGAATAGAGTCGAGAAAAATCAATGCCAAGATACAATGTAATGCATTCTTGGGTGAAATTGCCTGCCACTTTGCATTGTAATCAGCAGTCCTTTCAAAATTCTGGGTCGAAAACCGCTCTGGTATGTATTTTATTCACTCTTTTATTAATCATTAGTGAAATTGTCTGCATGGTGAGAGTCTATGTTTTAACATAGCAAGAGGTATGGTTTGTTTGTGTTGCCTTTGCAGTAATCTTTCCATTTTTATGTCCTTGAGCAAGAATCATTAGCCCACATAAAATCACAGTGTAGTAAAACTACGAGTCTGTGTTACTCATCGTATATCTGCTGATGCACTGCACAGATATTTTCTGGCCCGTTCATATATTTACCATCAGAATGCCACTTTTATTAGGGTTTAGTTTTTCAGTTTTTGATGTCTATAATCTGACAAAACAGTCTGTTTGCTAAGAGCTGCTACAAAATAATATATATATATATTTTTTCCAGTGCACAGATCTAGTTCAGGAAAGACTTTTCTTTTGTCGTCAATAAGAATTAAAGATTCAACCTTCAGCTGACACAGAGCCCCAGTCCAATACCGCACAAAATCTAACAAAATCAATGTCATGGTTACACACTTAAACACTCAGCATCTTGAACTTGCAGTAAAATAAGACTCTACCTTCCATCAGAATTATATGGGATATATTAGTCCAGCAATTGTGTCCCAGTCAGCAGTGATTCTTGCACGAACGGTGCTCTGAACAAACCTTGGTCTTTGCTCCATTATATCGACTGAACACACTCAACAAAGCACACATCTGCAACCACAGCGAAACCCATTTTTGCAAAAAGCAGTAACATTATACAATGCAACTACGCAGAATTATTGTTTCATCTAAAAAAATGTTGTATTATGAAGTTTAGTAAAAAAACAACAACAACAAAAAAACATTTTCATTGTACCAAGAAGTTTACTGATGATAAAAAACGAAACTGACTCTCCTACAAAACAGTACTGCAATATAAAAAGGATTTACGATGAAGCCATCTACTTCCTGATTGGCTAAACGTTTATGTGCTGTTTATATTTGGAAAGATTTGTGTGAAGAAAAAAGAGAACGCAGCTCCTTCAGGCGTCTTGAAAAGAAGGATGAATCAGACTTACATAGGTCCACACGTCTCCTGATATCTTGCCTGATTTGTTTTTAATTTTCCATGATGTCGCAGAAAATACTTGTGCATTTTGGTATGCATTAAAAGAACAAAACAAAACAAAACAAAAAAACATCTACCGTATTTTCCGGACTATAAGTCGCTCCGGAGTATAAGTTTTTTGGGGGAAATTTATTTGATAAAATCCATCACCAAGAACAGACATGTCATCTTGAAAGGCAATAAAAATATAATAGACGCAACAGGCTAGTACGGTATGCTAACGTTATATGACAAACAACGAACTGAGAACGTGCCTGGTAAGTTAACATATTAAGAGTCATTCAGATAACTATAGCATAAATAACATGCTAACAAGTTTACCAAACCATCCTTGTCACTCCAAATCACTAAATCTTCATCTTCGTTGTCGCTTGTAAACAACTCGGCTAACCCCGGACGTAGCTTCTACCACACGCTCTTTCAGGCCTAGAGCGCCCTCTTGCGGTTTAGTGTGGAAAATAACATGTGATATGATATAATTTCACACATAAATCTCTCCGGAGTATAAATCGCACCCCCGGCCAAACTATGAAAAAAAACTGCGACTTATAGTCCGGAAAATACGGTACATGTGAAGTAGCTCAAAATTTGTGAATTACTCCGTAAGAGGCTTACAAACCCTCTAGGCTTTCCCAAATGAATAAAGGCATGGAAACATATGTAAACTTCTACATTTAAGTAAATATGTACAAATACATCTAGCAATTTAAACTGCAAAAAATAAAATATTTGCAAGGTTTTCAATAACAATCCATGCAAAGAAAAAAAAAAAGAAATTCTTCTACTAAAGCTATTATCTAATGTAAGGCTGGACTTCTAAATGCCAAGTTGAAATACTTTGATTAAATTACCTACAACTATTGGCAAATGTACCTATAAAATAAAGACCATCAATTGTTTCATTTTCTTGTTTCTCCCTGCTTCACACCTGGGTAAACACTTGATTTCTGACTGGTGTGTCAATGCCTTGCAGCTGCAACTGGTGGTGAAATTCCCACAGTTTCAATTTCTGTGGCAGATAGAGAGTGTCTGTTGGTCAGCAGAGATTTATTGTCGTGTATCCTGAAAATGTCTCACCTATAGAATTCTGAGTGCTTCATTGGAGAAGTTTGTGTGAAAAGGAAACTTCTCTCTAGGCTTAAATTAAGAGAAAAGGTCAGAGTCACATTGAACAAAATTAATCCTTCCAGGTTTCTGGTTTTCTGTCAATAAAAAGTGCTTAAAGAACAGAAACAGCTTGTGCTCCAGTGTTCCACTTATTTATCGACTGAACGCTGACTAACCTTTCTGAAACTTGGACCTCGGCCACATCAATTGAAATGTAAATGTGGTCTAAAAAACTAAAAACGACTGACGAATGAGGCCCACCTCGCCATCCAGTTCATTGAAAGGTCAAATTTCTTTACTTTGTTTTCACTGTAACATTCAGGATAACTCCAACAAAATCAGATGGACATTTTTTCATGAGGTTTATTAATATATTAATTAGTAGCAAGAAAAACAACATCGGTATGAAGTTTAAGGGGACAGTTTCATGCATAAGTCGCATCCATGGCCAAACTATATGTCTGGAAAACCGTATGTTTTCCAGACATATAGTTGCATTTTATAGCACAATCAAATTATGTTACTACTGCATGCTACATGTATCAAATATGACTTAAAAGAAATTTTACTTTGTAAAACTTAGCCTTTGTAATGACAGTTTTTGGCACTGAGGGTGACACAAACAGTTCAAATTATTATTTCAAAAATGCATTTTGCATTTACTCAGATTGCTTTTGTCTAATATTACAATATGATTATAAGTACAACAAATGATAAAGCAGCAAAAATATGAAACATAAGGGAGCAGGTACCTTTTCAAGACTGGTTTATTATTCTCATTGAGCCTTCAAAGCAATAATGACCAAATCTTTTATTTTACAATTACAATTTATTTCATACAACATAATGGTCTATAAAGTCTCATTAAACATAAATAAATAATTGTAAGTATTAAGTAGATAAATTTATATGAAGATAAATGTTTCATCTGCTCACTATCTTTTATTAAAAGTCCCTGTGTATATTTGCACAGATACACTGTGACTACACTATAAATAACTTTAAATGTTTTTGAGAAGTTTGCAGTTTGTGTTGAACCTGCTGTGCATACACATAATTGAGGTGTAATGATAATAGTTCTTACTGTGAACAATGGCCAACAATTGTTTCACACAAACAGAGCTAAGATTAGATCACGCAGATGAGAATATAGTCTAGCTTATGTAAATGTGTAACATTTGGAAAACAGAAAAACACTGCAAGCAGTTATGGTCCTGAAAATCACCTTTTTAAAGATAACAACCAATTCTTTGCATAAATTAATTTGTTTTTACTGTGTGATTTATGGTCTCCTCGGTAATTCTTCAGATATGTTTTTTCTCGGATCCCAGCAGCTGTTATAATGTTGTTGTTTAAGGGATATTTGAACACAAATGGAATACTTACAAGAGTAGCTGTCAGTGTTGCATTTCAAACATGCCATCTCTGGGATGATTTCAGAACATTTATCTCATTATCTTGGCTTGAATCTCTCCAAGAGTGATTATACTGCAGTATAAAATTTGCAATTTTTTATGAAGACTCACCATTTTCCTAAATCTTACATGTGGGGCTTTGTTCTCATGTAATTATCTAAATACTGATTTTGGAAAAAAAAAAAAAAAAAGTCTGAAACATAGAAAAAGTATTTTCTTTGGTTTTGACTCAAATCATCAACATGCACACGGAGATGCACAAAAAGAGAAGTTTATCTTTCCCTAGTATTTCAGTCAGTTGTTTATTAAGAGGTGAACTTTGAGGTGGCTTGTCCATCCATCTCACCATCCATCCAGCCATCCATCCATATTCAGACACCAGTTCACACCCACTTTCACAGTTGGCAATGCATTGTAATTTGTTTGGTCTTGTAATTTGCAGGCAGAGAAACAGACAGTGTTGATGAAGAAAACGAGAGTCTCTTTTGAATGGGTCAATCTAGGGGAAGTTACAGGTTTTTGATGATGTCTTGATGATATGTTGGCAGTTTTTATGTCAAGATTGTTTAACTACAAACCTAGCATCTTTGAAAGGCATTCAAATATAAAAACCTACTTTGCCATAAACATTAAAGGAGCAATTTCACATCATTAAATAAATCCACAGTGATTTAATAGTGTTTTCCTGAGTGGTGGAACAGTTGGTAGCACTGTTGCCTTGCAGCTAGAAGGTCCTGGGTTTGAATCCCAGCCAGTGGTCTTTCTGCATTGGATTACTTGTTCTCCAGTTGCCTGTGCAGGTTCTCTCCAGGGTACTCTGGTTTCCTCCCATAGTAAAAAACAACATGACTTTTAGGTTAATCGATACAAATTGCCTTTAGGTATAAGTGTGTGCATGAATGGTTGTCCGTCCTGTGTGTTCTTGTGCTGCCCTATAACTGACTGGCAACCTGTGTAGTGTGTTCCCCCTGCAACCTCACTGCAGGTGAAGGGTTTTTCTCAGCGCAATACTGAATTAGGTGCCATTTCACCTAATTATGTTCACCTGCAGCACAGCTCTCTGCACAGATCCCAGCAAATTTAGTCCAAAGGAGCTCAAAGTCTGAGCATTTTTGTTTGGTCACTTTGATCTGATCGCGCTGAGGCCCTTAAGCTAAAAGTGTTTTTATGACTCACTGTGACTTTTCTAAAAAAAATAAAAAAAACATGTTAAGATTCTATGAGTTGTTGCTTATAATTTTTTCCTCTACTAACTGCTAAACTTCTCTTTGCATGACCAAATACATTTTGGATTGGAAGTGCATGACAAACTCACAGGGCTCCTCCTGAAACCTGTCAACATTCATCGTTTATAGATGTGTAATCTTCCCAGCTTGGAGGGAGTGCATACTGCTTTCTATGTGTGGAGAACAATAACATGAGACAGTTTTGTTTGTGTGTTAGTTTGTTTGATTCATATACTTGGTGAGATTATTTTTACTGTTTTACATCCATCTTCTGGATGATTGTTTGATGGTATGGTGTATGGTCTTCATCTGTGAAACAGCCATAACTGTGATGGCTTTTAAAAAATACAACAAATGATATTGAGCATGAAAGGGTTTGCAGTCCATCAGCAATGCAATAAAGCTCTAAATTCTCCTGAGCGTTAGGCTTAAAAGGCATTCCTTTCAAAGATTTCAGTAACATTTTAATAAACCTACAACTTGTCTCTTATTCTATATAGCAAGTCTGAATACAATAAGGCAAAATCATCCCCTTTAACCCAAACCACCACAAAAGAAAAGCCGGTGTGCCTTCCTGAATGTAGGAAGAGTATTAGGGACTGTAATCACACTAAGTGGATTGTCTCTGTGCAGTTCAGAGTGAGTGGGAGAGAGAGTGTGAGCCACCATGTACTGAAGTTACAAGAGTGAAAGACTGAGGGCACTTTTATCCCAGACAAGACAAATTGGTCTAATTAAAACAAGTGGCAACTGTTGCAACACCAAGAGGAATCTAAAAGAAGTTCCAGTTTAATTTTAGATAGATTAGGTAGATAGAAGGATTCATAGATAGATGTCTACAATGGTCTTTCCTTGCTCTCTGTTTACCAAAGGGAATTCTGCTCTTGCTTTGCCAATCACGTCTTAATTAGAGCACTGTGTCTTTGTCCACAGATGGCTGCCAGCTCTAGCAGCTTTATCCATCAAAGCCAGGTTCACCCTGCGTTCTTAAAACCCGCTGAAGCTGTGAACCGTGATTATGCTAAAGTGTGTCAGATTTATTTATTTTTCTCTTGAAATTAAACATTGAACAGCCATAGCGCTGAAAAATCATATGGTACATGATGTCGAATCCCATCAGGGTTAATCAGAAAACCTGACTCACCAAAATGTCTGCCTGTAAAACTATGAATAAGACATGAATTGCTTTTGGGAATGGAACCATTATTTTTCACCAGGACCTTTTTTTCCTTCCCTACACTCATTTCTTCACGTCTTACTGAATTACGATGCATTCACATCCCACAGAACAAACAAATCACTCCCCTACCCTCATGTTTCTCTCTAACTGCTCGCCCGAGTCACTTCGCCTGGCACGTTCTTTCTTTCTGTTTCAGTGTCTTGCTCCCCACACATTTAGCCACTCTGCCAGTATGAGTTAATGAAATTGCAAATGCCAGGCCGCAATTTGGTCTGGAATCAATCAGTGCAGATGTGATGAGTTTGACTTGATTACATATAAAATTCAGATTTATTGCTTGGCTGAGGCCTTGTGGTTATTCTGGTCAACACTGACAGGACTTTGAACAGGCAGGATGGACTTGCTGTTCTTATAACTTGTTGAATTGTTTGTTGTTTTGATGAGCCATTGGCGGTAATGCGTCATTGCGATTATGAATGGCTTTCCCACTTCATCTGCAACAATTCAACAGTTGTGTGAATATTTCCAGCCTCTGTAGTCCAGTTATAAGACTCAAATGGAAGATTGGATCACAAACAATGTATCAGGTTGTTTTGCCCTAAACTCTACTTTTGGAAGTCTTTATTAGAATATCAAATGCACATCTGAAATTAAAGTTAGTGTGGAAAGCTCAATTAAAGAAGATCAAATTGAGTTTTGGCATTGATCAGAGTACAATAAATTCAGCCCATAAATTATGTTATTGTTCCATTAAGTCATAATGGAACCTTCTTGAGAAAAAAAATCTTCTTGTAAGATACACACAATACTAACAAAATTACTTAAAAGTATGCATGGATACCTATATAGCTTTAAAGACAGAGGTAGGACCCCTTAATTTCCAAGCTATGACTTTTGCAAGAGTCAACTTTATTTCTTGTAAACAAGACAAAGACATAGGAGCGACTGGTGGGCTTCCAAAACAGTTAATATATTATATGTGTTTATTTTTTTTTCTTGAACTTTGTTTGTGTGGGCAAATAAACTGTCCCATGTGGATTTTGAATGAATTAGTTTTTGTTTTGCTCTTAGAACTCTATCCAGTCACATCAATAAACATTTTGCTAATCAATGCTGTCTTTTATAAGGCTTAGCAAACATAATATGTCAGAAAATTTAGTCAGTGAAACATTCTTAGACAACAAAATCTGTTTTATATTGAACGCTCCAGTTTGATAAATAGACTGAGTTTCTAAATTGAGCAGCTTATAAAGCTGACAAGCTTATTTACATTGTCCTAATAAGATATTTTTCCAGTATTTCTGATTCAAGGAATACGAAAAAGTAAGTCTTTATTTTCTTTAGTCTCTTAGTCTTATCATTTAAAATGTTATCAGTTAAAGTATGAGATGATATCTTTATAAAAATACATATTTTAAATTAATAGAATGAAGCACAATTGGATGATATATATATATATATATATATATATATATATATATATATGCTTTATTTACAGTGCCAGGCACAGTCTGTTAAAAGTCTTATGTTACAACATTTTTTCTCTAAAAATTCAAGGTTTTATTTGCATTCATACAGTCAGTTCTTATTAGTATTATTTTTAGCAAAATCACTTCTGTCAATACTTCACATAGTCCAGTTTTGCCAGCTGGATAGAACTGACTGTTCTTTGACATGCCACTAGGTTGGATAATACAGAGAATGATTTTAAACCATTTCTCCTTTTATTCTCATGAGCCTTCTGAGTCCTCTCCCATGTTTCATTCTCTTCTTTCTCTATTTCTCTCTTGATTTGGTTCCATGCTTTGAATCCTGATGAATGCCTAAAACATAAATAATAATAATAATAATAATTAAAAAAATAATATTTTTGTCAACCAAGCTATTATTAAATTCGAGAAAGGTCATGGTACAGTTATCTCTTCCAATATTTGCAGGTCCTTTAACGAGGAAACAAGTCCACAGCTTCACAAATTCTCCACCATACTAAACAACGTGCCTGAGGTTCTTTTCCACATCGAACCTCATTTTATGTTGGAAACATTTGTTCCCGACAAACTAATTTGTAGCCTTACGGGACCAAAGCACAATGTTTCATTTAAAGTCATATTAGTCTTTAAATGAAGACTAATAAGTATCAAAATGTAGCAAATTTGATACTTCTACATTTGTAATGGTAGGACAGAAAGTATGTTTTACAGCCATCACTTCCAAACTGGCTGGCGTGTTGCTAGTGCCTCAAGAGTGTTATTGTGGTTTGGTGCCCCAAAAATGTCCTTTTTTGCTGCCTTTCTCTAACAGTGAAAGGCATTGTTAATAATAAAGTTTTGGAGATTTATCTTGCCTCCCTTGCCATCCACACCATCTGTGGTGGTAAGATAAATTTGGGTTTTCATCAAATCGAGTGACAAGCACTTTGATAAAATGACCTCTGTCTGATTTTATGTCTAGAGCCTAGGGGAGTCATGGATTTCTAATTAGGAGTTCACAGAAAGTCTGATGAACTTCAAGATGTAAAGTATAAATAATGATTAAAAAAAATAAATTAATTAATAAAAAAAAACAAAAAAAACATTGCATTTGTTTGAAAATATAGTTGTGGGTCTCAGCAATCATGTTTTTGCTGTTTTTATTTCCTAAAAATAAGTCATGTTTCCCTAATGCAGGAATATACAAGATGTGAGCAATAAGAAATGGATTTCTTTTAAAATGAACACATTCACTTCTCCTAAAAGGACAACGTCATCAGCAGATGATCGTGAATGACCAGAATTAAACCCAGAAAAGTTTTCTGTACTGATATGTTTGATATGTTTACTTCTCAGACTGACAGAAGAAACTGCTGGGGGCAAGGTTAACTACAAGTGCTGGGCTGTGAGTTGTGCAGCTTTGAATGAAAGAAAACACATTATAAATATAACGTTGACAAACCCTTCTATGTTTCCATTACTGACAATTCAGACTGGAGATGACCTTTGACCTCAACTGAAAGTTACTGTCATACTTCAGTACTGAGAGCAAAAGTCAGAGGTGAATGGGTTTTAATAGGTTTCTATCCTACATGGCATGAACTTTATAGTATACTTCAGAGTTCAAGAAGTAAAGCTGACAACTGAAGATGATATATGACTGACGTGAAGAATTGCACTAATGCTCTCTAAGTCTAATGTTTTTTTTCAATATAAAACATGTTGCCTACTTTTACTTCAGTTTCCATGTATGATGTTAAAGATATGAGTAAACTTTTATCAGTGATAATCCTTTTTTGTCTTCAGAAATAAATAAAAAGAGTTTTTACATTAAACAAACTTCAAACATGCTTAGAAGCACTATTAGACAATCTGGTTTGGCACTGAAAGGCTCGTTCTTCATGTAAATCTGCTTCAGTGGAGCCTTTTGACTCGTACTTATCTATTCCACAGTAGTAGGGCTCAATTACTACTTGAAAAATGCCACATAAGGCGTCACTCGCCTCTTTTTCTTATCAAATCCACCACAGCTGTGCTGACAGATGAAAGGCAAAAATGATAAAGGAAGTGTCCCTTTTACATGAACTGGATTGGCCAGATGAAGCACTGGCTGAATTTCTGACCGATGGGTTGCAACGTTTCAAAAAAAGGTGGTGAGAATGTACCAAACTAACACTTCAATAATTTGTTTCTGCTGTAGTCACACAGCATGAGATTCAGGGATTTTCACGCTTCTTTTTCACACATGGTTTTATAAAAGTGCTCTTACATGTTGAACTGTTTCATATTCCTTAATGCTGCAATACAAACTTCAAAGCGATTGTGATATTGTGATTTTAGTTGATCGATTAGCACAAAGCAGGGCATCCGAGCTCTAGCCTCATCTAAGATCTACATGTGTCTGCAGGCATGTGACAAAGAACATACTGACATGTTCTTTGATTCCTCCAGTTCATTTAACACAATTCAGCATCACTTGCTTTGTCAGGAGACCAGTAAGACTAGTGTGCTTTTGCTGCTTGTGGTAGTAGCAAAATAATATATCCAGATCTCTTGGCACATTTGAATTCAATGTAATGTTTTAATTTAACCAATATATATATATATATATTTTTTTTTTTTTTCAACTGGAGGTAATATTATTGTCTAGAGTGATTCAGAGTGATAACTTGAATCTGATTGAGAATCTGTGGAAGGAGTTAAAGATTCGGGTGAGGCCAATGGGAGGCTTTTAGGATTTCTGGAAGATATCTGGGTATCAGATATTAGCTTTATCCCGAGCTGCGGCGGTATCCCAGCCGACTGAGCTGACAGAATGAGGTACAGGCATGGCTTAGATTTGACCTGCTGGAAACAGATACACCACTGTGTTTTCCTGCTAATGTTAATCCCTGGATGACTGTATGGAATGTTAACAGGTGCAAGTACATATGCAACAAGTTCATCAGCAAGTACACTGCCTTGCAAATAAATTTGTACAAATGACATGTTTCTCAGTTGACCACATTGAAACAGCAGATTATTTTTTTTATTTTTATGTTAAACTCATTTATGAAGTAGAAAATATGGGATTTTTAAATGAAGTGGCAAATCTGTTAAGACACGTCTTTCCAAGTTTTGTGAAACCAGTTTTTGACCATTCTTCTCTGCAAGTTAGATCTAACTTAACGCAAAGAAGAACTGGGAATCAAAGAGCATGGTAATGGTTTACTGGTTTGTAGGCTGATAATAGAATTATTGAATTCAATCAATAGATTTTTTTTCATATGTGTGCTGCCTATTACAATTAGATTACAAGCTGAAATTTGATCATGCTAATTTTTTGAATTTTAGCAAAACCCAAGAGTCCTATTAGTTTCATAGGAGAAAAGTTGCTGCTGTGATACATTACATAAATACAACACTGTTTCTGATTCCTTCTTTTGGTATTATAGGATAAATATAGAGATTTATGTAGAAAGATTATTGGCATGAAGGAGTGACTATCAGTTTCTGCAGGGATGTGACAAATGTGTTTTTTTTTCTAGCATGATAATGATTTGATATACATAAAAAATATATTTTCTTATGGGGACCATTGTTATCTTAGTCAAGCATCAGAAAAATGCTTGCCTCTGAGAAAGGGCTCTCTTTTAAGAGAGACTCTGGCTGATTTTCAACGATGTTCCTTCTTTTCACCTTTACATCAATTTGTTGCTATTATAAAAAAAAACCCTTTAGAGCTCTGAAATTTTAAGAAGAACCTCTGGATTTCGACGGTTCTAGTTTTTTGGGTTTTTTTCTTCACCAAGAAAGAATCTCACTACTGTACGTTGTCTGCCCTCTGAACTTGACTCCCAGCCCTCAGTTGTTAAAGCTTATTATTTCCTGGTGAGAAGCACAAATTGCTCCTTCTGCCCCCTGCAATCTTCCACACAGACAGTGTAAGTGCAGCTGTTTAAAACAACTGTAGCGCGCACAGTGATTGCCATGAATCACTGCTTATCAGTGTATCAACAGCAACAGCACATGTTTTCTGTTTTGAATATATTTTTGAGATGAACTAGTTTCAGAGATCTACTTTTTCCCCTCTGAGTGTGCTGGTGCAGTGGGAAGAACACACACTGGACATATTGCCAATCCATCAGAGGGCATCATGGAAGCAAGCAACCAATTAACCCAATGAATACTTTTGGATCTTTCGCAGAAGGTGAACTTCACACAGACTGAGGTTCTAACCCCGGATCTTTTTCTCCTAATCCATTGTGTCCCAGAAAAAAAAAAAGGAATTGGTGCATAACAGCCAGTCAAGTCTTCATTTTAGATTTAGCTGACTATATAGTGTTCAATGTGTATCTAACATTGAACACTATATAGTCTTTCACTAGCCTTTCACCTTCTTTCCAAGCAGCTGCTCAACTGTCTTCAAAATTATTGTTGTGAAATTGCAGACAACAGCACAGTTGTCTGCAATTTCTTGTGTGATTAAAACCAAGAGAGTCAAGACAGGCTGGAGGTTGTGGCAGGCTAAAGCTAAGCAGTAGAGTCAGCAGAGACATGGTCAATTAGACTTATATGTGAAGTAGCTACAAAAGAAAGTGGGTGTAAAATGTTTTTGAATGTTTTTCTTTTCTTTTTTTTGATTCAGTGTCTTGCTTAAAATATTCGTTCACTTTACAAGTTCAAACTTTAATGTATTTTATTGGGATTTTTTGAAATAGGCCAACAAAAGTAATGAATAATTGGAAAATGAAACATTGTCAGAAAAACGTAACACTTTCAAAGGGGATTACTTTTCTCCTCCCCGTTTCAAATTTAGTTGAATCCACATGTACTTGACATTATGGAAACAGCCTCAACAACTTCAAACTTGGTCACCCTGCCCTCACGTCTTATTAAGCTTCTGGTGAGACTAATTCTGCCCCATTTTGGATCACAGATAAGGAGTGTTCGCTCCCTTTTAAGTTTCCCAACCAGCCCATCCACAATTTAATGATGCTGTCATCTGCTGCAGAAAGGTCACTCTTACCCAGACGGTGGTGGAGAGAGGCGTGTTTTTTTTTCATGCCTTTTCTGCTGAGTGACAAGCACCTCAAGATGGGTGATTATCTGTCGGATAGCTCTCAAAATGTTCCGCTAGGGGAGGACCCAGCCTCATGTGGTGATCAGTCACACAGGAAGTCTGTCCTGTCTCTGCTTCTGGTCCCTCTTTACCACTCAAACCTTCAAGACAACTCTGAGTCATGCCAGCTGCAGAAGTTTTTTCCCCCCCCCAACTCTTAGCTCTGTGTGATGAATGTGTGTTCAATAGGAATCAGACTGTAGGGGACTGGCAGACAACCTTTGGAGTAACCCACTGGGATTGTCTGCTCCCAAATGTGGGAAAGATAT
>CAEGAD010076767.1:0-127515 GCA_903067055.1 Poeciliopsis paucimaculata
AAACCCACAACGCCCCCCCCCAAAAAAAAAAAAAAAAAAAAAAAAAAAAAAAAAAAAAAAAAAAAACAAAAGAAAACAAAAGAAAAGAAAAAAAAAAAAAGCAACGAGGAAGAGACCGAAGGAACACTTTAGTGGCTGACTGTCGACAGGTCGTTCACGACCAGCAGCACTCTTCTCCCTCTCTCCTCTCCTGTAGCGGCCGAGGCGGATGAAGAGGATGAGGGAGGGTTGGGGGTGGCGGTGGAGGGCGGTACGCGGGGGGTGGGGGGGGGGGCGACGTGATAAGACTGCAATGAGGTAGAGGATGAAAACCGAGCGAAGGAGAGCGAGAGAGAGAAAGGAGGACTTTAAATTCATAAATAAATAAATAACTCGTTTGGCTTTAGGATGCAGGGTCCGCTTCTCCACGGAGCAGCCCGTGGGAGCTGCGGCAGTGCGCGAGCGAGCAAGTGAGTGGACCCGGCGGTCGCTCGTGCGCTGCGCGGAGTTGGACGCTGCGTAACGACGGAGAAGCCTCTCTTCATCTCTAACACAACTGGGTAATTCACAGAGGAGAGGAGGGAGAGAGGGAGAGAGAGACGCGGAACGGAATTAATCATGCAATATAAGGCGGCGCGCAAAGTGGCTCTGTTTTTAGTTCATAAACAGATTACAGAGGAGACATCAGAGTCACACAGCCAGTGGGGCCCCTATAAACGTCCCCCTCACGTCACCCGAGTGAGCGGCGGGCTAAAAAATAAATAAATACTTTCCCGCTATACCGACGATAATTTATAATCTCATTAGTTTATTCATTTCTCCTCTTGCCCTTAAGCACCTATACGGATTTCGCTTTAAAAAGGGAAAGGAAAGGGGATAACGGTGTGCGTTACCATGGTGATGTGGTGCCAGCTGTCTTTGGCTGCGGAGGAGACTGCGATGACTTTTGAAGAGGAACGAGTGTTTTTACGCTACAGTCTGCGCGAACTTTCCCGCAAACGAAGAAGAAGAAGAGGCAGCAACAGATGCAGCGCCGCTCGCTCAGAGGAGGCCACCGATGAATTTGTTTGGGGACGGAAACTGATTTTGATCTTGGGGGGGGCCGGCCCAGCAGGCTACATACAGCCACTCAGCACTGCTCTACTGGAAATTCATTTGTGTCATTCATGTTTCAATGTTCAATTAAAACTGAGGCATCTGAACGAATTCAAATATTGTTGTAAAATTAAGTTATTTCAATCATTTAGCCCAAAAAGCGAAACTGATACAGATCCATTACACACAGTGATTGTTTTTTTTTGGGGGGGGGGGGGTTTGTTCATTTTAATGATAATGGATTGAAGCTAAAAGAAGGAAAAAAATCAGTTTTTCAGGAAATTAAACGTGACATAAGCTAAATAAATAATATTTATGCGATAAAACTTGATAGTTTTCCAGTTGGTAGAGATTGATACAAAAGAGTGCTAAACCAGCCGACTCTTCACATTTTGCTGTGTCAAAGAGTATTTGGAAAGTTAAGCGGAAGGAAAATATGTCATAGAAAAAGGTGCAATAGAAAGAAAATTGAATTCCGGAAATGGCATTTGTCGGTGGCAAGAAGACAGCAAAAAAGAATTCAGCTTGCCGCTTACCATTTAGGTCAAGGTGCTCTGACCAGATTAAGCTGAACTTTTTCTGCATGTCACCGTGAACACTTTACTTTTTTTCAGCAGAAAGAAGGACTTGGATCATACTTGATGGGGAGAGGAACCGAGCTAAATACAGACAAATCCTGGAAGAAAATTCTCAAAATACTTAAGACTATGGCCGGGATTTTACTTTTAAGAAACACTGAGTTAGACTCAAAGTCCAGATCTAAATCTAAGAATCTTTGTCAAAGTATGAAAATTTTCGATTTTTATTTCTCAAGAGGAAGTAAAAGTACATAAGTACAATTGTAATGTTATAGCACCTTTCACAGAAATATAGATCATATGTCTCAAAGAAAAAACTATTTTCAAACATCAACAACAACAAAAAAAACTACAGAAAATTAGAACATTTAAATAAATCCCGGTGTAATAATTATTTCAATTTGCAATATGCAGATCTGTGTGTTGGACAGAACACATAACATCACTGCTTTTAAAAAGCAGTGATGTTTGCAACCAAACGAGTGCTGGTTGTCTCAGACGAGTCACATTCTGTGATTTATTAACGGCAATTGTAAAGAAGTATCCAACTTCTGAATGTCAAAAACCAATCTTGTTTTCATTTGTATGAGTGTTCCTCAACAACAACAACAAAAAAATACACTTTTGGAAACCTGAATTTCATGAATTTCGGTCTGAGGTGGGTGTGACTCTCTGCTGCAGTCGCCTTGCTCTCTTTTGCCTTGGGCTGGCCATGGCACGCACTCTCTTCTCCAGCACTGAATTGAACTCCCTGCATAGGCTAATCACAACTTGCTAGGTGGTCGCTACTCCACCGATATTGCCTCCAAGTGCCAGCAACTGGGGTCCCAGTGAAGCCCGGGGTCCCCTGTAGGTCTCAATCAGACACATTGTTGAAAGCATGCATTCAGTGGCGTCCAAATAGCAGGCAGCCAGTTTCACGGCTATAGGAAAAGATTTAATAACAACATGTCTCCCACGTTACTGGGCTGAAAGTTCAATTTTCAGTTCAATTTCACATTGATTTCTGCGTGCATTATAAGGTGAATCACCTTGAGGAAATGGAGAGGTGCATCTCTCCCTCTCTCTGCTCCTTCCACCCCCCCTGCCCCGCTCTTCCCTCTCCCGCTAGCAGTGGAGGGGAAAGCTCTCCCTGGAGATTCCTATCAGAAACAGTAACAGAGACGGTTCCAGTAATATCAGGGAGATGCAGATGATGGCTATAGATCTCAGGGCTCTCAGGTGCATTAGTCCTTATTACTGCCTCCCCACAAGGCTACTTAATGCTTGCTTGCAGTGGAAACAAGCAGGCAGAGACAGAGCATGCATGTATGCACGGCCACGTAGCTGCATGTACTTGTTTAGAGTGCTTACACATTGATGCACGCGTTTGAATTGCTTCAAATGTTGCTGCCAGTCTGAGGTTGGCATACACTTGTGAACCTCAATATCGTAATAATTTTGGATTTTTAACGGCTTTTTTAAACCAATGTGTTTTTCCTGGATGGAGAGCGCATCCATAGCACATCCAACTTTAATGACTTAGATAGATAGATAGATAGATAGATAGATAGATAGATAGATAGATAGATAGATAGATAGATAGATAGATAGATAGATGGGTAATCATCTTGTGATTGGAAAGGTTGTAGGTTCGATTCCAGCTTCCTCCTGCCACATGTCAATGTGCCTCTGGGCAAGGCACTTAACTCCAAATTGCCTACTGATCTGCGTATTGTGTATAAATGTGTGCGCATTTGTGAGTACGAATGGGTGAATGTGACTTTAGTGTAAAGCGCTTTGACTGGTCAAAATGACTGGAAAAGCTCTATAAAAGTTCAGTCCATTTGCCATATATAGTCAGTCAGAAGTGACTGGCACACAGTTAACTTGGTTAGTTGATTCTGGAGTACCATTCATACATTTCCAGTACGATTAAGAACTAGGCCTTGGCAAAAGTCTAATGTCAGCTTGCTTCATCCAAAACTAGTTTTGGTGTGTGTTTGGACCAATTGTCCAACTCGCTGATTAATTTAAGATGAGGCTAATAAACCTGGAAATGGTCCTCCTCTTACTTTACGTCTGGCTGGGCCAGCTCAAATAGAGCCACTACTCTTGTGGCTCCATTTGGTCTGATGCAAAGACACCAAACCTGTGTTTGTACCCAGCCTGATCCGGGTTCCACTAGCAACAAATCATTGTCATGCTGCTACCAACTTGCTGCAAAGATATACTTAGTTTTAGAGAGCATCAAGTGCTTGTTGTCATGATGCAGAAAGCTCAACTTTAAGTCTAAAAATTATATTCAGAATAACATTGTCCTTTTCAAGTGGGCCTACTGCTTCTTTCATGGTTGGAATCCTCTCACTCCATATTCATTCGCACAATGATACCAGTGATCAAGTACTTCCCAGTTTATGTAAAACTTGGGCCTGGGTGTTTACTTTTTCAACTCCCTTACCAGTTTTCCTTCATCTGAACCTGACAGTTTGGGTCATGTGCTTGAAACTTAAGACACAACAAGGGGTTTCAACAGGGAAATGATGGCCAATGCATGAGAGACCTGTTGGGAACAGATAGCAGCTTTTTGTTTGGTTCCAACAATACAGGAAGCACCGAAGGCTCAAAACTACTGTCACTTGAGATATGCTGGAACTCCAGTGTCCTTGTAGGCATGAACTGAGATGGAGATTGTAATTTGCTCCAATATTGACATCTTTTGACTGTAATTTAAAATGTACAAAATGAATTAGTGAATTCCCCTCTGGAGAGACAAATGTCCAGATGAGAAGAGGGGGCCATTTTCCTACAGTATCCATAAGTATGTCTAGAGGAGTCAAGTTGAGACGTCCAATCCTAAGAACAATATACCAGCTGTCAGGCATGGTGGTGGTAGCATCATGCTGTGGAGCTGTTTTGACTGCTGGTGCATTTGACTAAGTGGAGGAAATAATAAAGATGGAGGACTACCTCCAAATTCTTCTGCCTTACTTCAAATCAGAAGCTAACTTAAACACAACTGGACAATAGGCTTTGAGAGTGACCTCAAACTCAACCGTATTGAAAACCTGTGAATTATCACTGAACGCCAACTAAACAGTTAGAAACTCAACAATTTAACTTAGGATTGCAAATTTTGATTAAGAAAAGAGGTTGAATGTTGAGCCAGGACATTGTTGGTTGCTACAAAATCCATGTGAGTTTGTTGCTGTTTGATTTGTGTCCATTGATCTAAATACTGGTACATTTTTGACCACAAATGAAATAAAGAAAATAAGCAACACGAGTAAGTTTCGACTATCCTGCAATAAAAGTTGATAGCTCTAAATTGCAGTACATTTGCGGCCAAAGTACTGCAACCGTGCACAGGTTTGCTATTATTTCCGTAGAAAACAAATGGAGAGGAACTGAAAGACGGTGGTTATGAGATCCCATTCAATATCTGGGTGTCTTTTCTTCAGAGGCAGGAGCTGCTCTGAGATTTTTTTGTTTGTGTTTTTTTTGTTTGTTTGTTTTTTTGGCGGGGTGAAGAGGGGAAGTGTTGACCGTGCCTCTAAAGTAGGGGATCTATTTATAATGGCCTAGTGCTGTCTCTGGAGCTGTCCAGAGCCGAAATGGATGGGGATTCATGCTGTTTCATTTCAACCACCTATCCTCTCCTCTTCCTCCGCTTCTGTCTCCGGACTGAGTTTCTTTCAGATAATACTCAGATTCTTCATATTTTATACCCCTTTGTTGTTTTCTTTTATCTCCTCCCCTCTTTTCCCATCCCTGCTTTGACTCTCCTGTGGGCTCTTATTAATTCGGACTGGTTTCCTCTTCACACTTTCTTTGATTTAATCCACTTTGTTTCCCTCTCCAGGCTCACTCCTTCCTCTTCCACTGAGGACGCACTGCAAAAAGTGGTCATCTCAGATTTGTGGCTCTCTCCAATTATGATCTTGCTCAAAAGATATCCACCGGGACACGCAAGTGCACACACTCGAGACTTGAGGGCAAGGCGACATGTCGAGAGGAGCGGAAGACGTGGATTATTCCTCCTCCCCGGCGATCCACGGATGTCCTTTAAAAATCGCATTGAACGTACACATAGTTCTCATGCTCCCATGGGTGCCTGAATGCATGTTTTGGTTTCTTTGGGCGTCTTCACCGCCCCTCAGAAGGCTGAGGAGGAGGGAGAGGAAGAAGGCAAGGGCGCGCTGCATTCTCCCGGTATAAGAAAGAGTCTCGGAAAGTTAGATATATTTTAGTATACTTGTAGCCAGACTAATCATCGGTTCATTTAAAGTGTGCTGGTATTTAAGCTCATTTATTTTGAAACAACTATTTTTGTAAAGCAAATTTCCATTGAGGTTTATTTATTGGACATGTTTCAAATATTCTAGAGTTTAGTGTATGACAGTTTATTTAAATACTTCATTAGATTAATATAAACAATGTACTTTTTTTTTTGTTGCTGTAAACACAATTAAAATGCATTACAACTCTACCTTTTAATAGGTAACAAATATGCCTGGGCAGCAATTATATTAAATTACTTCATTCCAATCAAAGTAAATTTATACTTCATCAGTTAATTATTAAGATATGTTATTACTTAATGTGTTATTTAGAGTTAAACAGCCAAAATATTACCGGTATGCTAAAGCCTTAAGGGACAATTTTCCAATCTGAAGCTGGGTAAAAGAAAAAAAATGTTGCCTCCTTTGTAAAAAAATCATGAATAAGAAATGAATCACAATTTTTGTAAACTCGAGTTCCTTTTCTGTTGCCGTACCAAGGACAGCTGACAACACGAAGTAGGCCAAAAGTTCTCAAACACAAAGAAATACAAGAGCAGTTTTGAAACAAAGTCATTGACATCTAATTTCTAAGACGTTGGGACTTCAGAGAACCAATCCATTATTGAACAGACGTGGTGAATCTGCGTTGGAGTGGCCAACGCACCAAAATACCAAAAAGACTGTAAAGATGACCTAACTAGGAAGTCTCAAAAGGACCAAGAACAAAATCTAAAGCATTTCAGTCCTCATTTGCATCTGGCTGAGTTCATGATTCAGCGATGAGACAGAAACAAAATGGCATCAGCTGGACGGTTCCAAGGCCAAATCCACTTCTGATTTGGACCATAAATCAATCAATCAATCAATCAATCAATCAATCAATCAATCAATCAATCAATCAATCAATCAATCAATCAATCAATCAACCGGGTTTCTTTGTATAGCACATTTCATCAATACCGAAGTTTAAAGTGCTTTACATCATCAAACCACAAAAATAACAAACATTTTTACATTTTGAAGAGTGCCATAAAAGAGCACAAAGACCATCTCCCATTTTCCATGGAGACTCCAACCGACTTCTGTCACTTTTATGCATTTTATGACATTCAACTATCCCGCTCCATTAAGAGTTCTTCTAATTGTGTGGCCTTGAGACTAATTTTAAAAAAATAATGTGATCTTGAACTTCACTCTGAGAATCCCCTGAGAGCAGACTTCCTCTGACCTGTCAGCAGATAAGTCGTTTAAATTCTGCCGTCGAGCCAAACTTAAGGAAGTTAGAGTTGTTTTTGAACGATCAGTGTCACTTGAAGGCCATTCAAAGGAATCTATCCAAAACTGTTTAGCCGGCAATAAAGCTGGTACCAAAACAAACCCTGGAGATGGCTATTAATGCTTGTCTTTCCTCTTCTGTAGATTATTGTAGCACACATTATTTTTTACAAGTAGAAACAAAAAAAGCTTCAGTTGGCTCAAAACTCTGCAGCAGTACACTTACATAATTTATTCTGTCAACAGCATTAAGGATGATTTGTCTCCAGCTACATCTGGCATAAAACCAGCACAGCGTTTTAGAGAACTTCAGAATGTCTTACCAAGGTGGTGTTTTGATGATCAGGGATTGCTTCACTACTTCTGACCCTGAAAAACTTGATGTAAGTGACAGAACACTGAAGATTGCTCTCTCGATGGAGGAAACCTGGCCGTCATTTTGTGCCCAAGCTCCAGAACAACGATCTGAAGCACACCAGGAACGGAACGCCTTTAGACGAGCATAGTGAAGGTTTTGCTGAGCTCCAGTCAAAGTTCTGACTTAAATCAGGTCGTTTGGGCTCGAAAACCCTCCAGTCGAGTCCTGCAAAGGAGAGCGGTACAAAATTCCTCTACAGTCACATGATATTCATTGCCAATTATTGCAACCACTTGTTATCACTTTGCCCACAATAGGTGGTGTAAGTGGAAATGACTTTGTCACAAATATGAAAACAGCTTTTTGTGTTTTCTCAGGTGATTGTTGTCTGCTATTAAATGTGTTTAATGATCTAAAACAATAAAGTGCGACGAAAAAAGGTCAACAGCAGAAAGAAGCTGTCAGGAGGCAAGTACTTTTCCACAGCCTGATCTAGACTAACAATAATTACCACAGAATATTTTTAAAAATATACTCAGGCATATGACATTTCAACTGCTATTACTACTAGTCTCATACATGCAGCTGGAGAGAAACTACTTTAAAGACTACAACAAAAAAAAAAAGAAAAAAAAAAACAGGCATAAAATCTGAAGCCAGACTTCACAGTTTTTTCTGCATTTATGGAATATAATTAAATGTTTAAATGGTTCATTTGAAATTGTTTGCCCCTGTCATCTTCAAGTTCTTGTTCAGTGATAAACCGAATAATTTCAATTCTGATTATTTTTTTTTCCCCCATTGAACGGTTTGTTCACAAGTTTTGATCAGCAGAAATGTTAAATAGCTATCAGACACTGAAAGCTGAAATGATTCTGGAAATAACAGCAAAAATACAGACTCAATGCGCATTTTGTGAGAATTTCCCAGCCATAAAGTCAAAAAAAAAAAATACATAAAATAAATAAAACAGGTGGGCCGGTTGTAAATTATGGTCATATGAGGGGTAAGTATGTTAGCAATATACAACTGAGATAAAAGTGGGAAGAAGAAAAAAAAAAGGAAATGAAGGAGAAGAGGGGCAGACAGAGGAGGGAGGGGAGAGAAACAGACTGGCTGTGGGTGGGAGAAGACAATGAGCGGTGGGCATTGGAGGTTTGGTGAGATGTGGAGGAGGACGAGGACAGCCAGGAGGGCAGGTGGTTCTGTCGTTAGCTCCAGATTAAAGCAGAGGGCAACTCCAGAAGACTCACCTCTGATTCACACAGCAGTTCTGCAGGCAAGGACGAGCCTCACGGGAGACACGGAACACATGCACACATGTGAGAGCGTCCAGGCCGGAGACGCTGGAGTGATTCACAAGATTACCCACGGGCCCATGATTATACACACATAAATACACACATATAGCCACACAACACCCCCTCCTCATTTACACCGTGACTCACAAGAACATGTCGACTCCCACACACACACATGATCTCTCACAGACACACACATCGCTGCTCCACTTAATCAAATCTCCTGTTTTAATTAGGATTCAAATCAGTTGCCATGGGAACCTTGCCCCCTTGGAGTCTTAAAGGTAAGGCTCTGTATATTTTTTCTTCTTCTTCTTCTTCTTTTTTCCCTCACGCCCTCGCCTCCAGTGACTCTGCGGGAAGCTGTCCGAGGAGGGGGACGAATTCATAATACCTGCAGTGATTCAGCCCAATGTGTTCCCGCAATGCATTTTGCACACAGACACAATTTTTCTGGGGAGGCCCGAGGTGCCAAATCTGAACTTCAATTTGGGCTCAGTCACAGCAAGGGGCACGGAAATGAGGGTGGTGGGAGAAAAAAAAAAGAAAAAAAAGAAAAAAAAAAAAGAAAACAGAATTACGATGGCTCACGCTGCTCTTCCTGATGATACGACGTCCTCGCTCATGAAAAGGCCACGCGCTGGCATTAAGAAGAGGAGGTTTTTACTTTTTTGCAGAGGCCTGTCCAATCAATCGGTGACACTGGGAAGGTTTTCACATGGCAGGGCGCGTAAAAGCCTCTTTTGAGCCGCTCACCCAGGTTGGTTTGCCTTCCTATTACAGAAGCCATGCTTTCAACAAGCTTTGGGCTTGCATGCATGTCCTACAACTCGACTCTTCAAAGCGTTAGAGGCTTCCTGATCAAAAGAATGCGTTTTAGAAAAGAAACATCGCGCGCTGCACTTCAAGAGTATTCGCACAGCTTGAACTTTATTGCATTTTACAATGTTACAAACAGATTGTTTTTTTTTTGTTTGTTTGTTTTGGTGTGTATTACTGAACTATGTGAAGTTGAAGGAAAATTATGAATGTATTTCAAAGTCAGATTAAAAATCATTCAACTTTGACATCTCTTTGTATTCAGCCTCTTTGGTTCAAGCGCTCCCAAATAAATAAAACACTCTCAGGATAAACAAGGTCAACATTTGTTCTGTGTGGATTATTCTTTTGTTTTTCATGGAAACTAGTCTGAGACAATCTCAGACTGAGAGATTAACACATGTCAAGTGTTTTGACATGTGTTAGTAGACATGTCAAAACACTTGAAACAGGGTAGAGGCTCACATTAGCAGAACTTCATTAACCATGTCGACAAAACTACCATGGAATAATATAGATATGTGTTACAATGTCCTAGTCAAAGTCCAGACCTAAACCCAATCGAGAATCTTTGGCAAGATATTAAGTCAAACTTAGCTTTAGCTTAGCTTGAGAACAGTCATAAATATAGTCCTTTACATTTTCTTAGATGGTGATACATACTTCAAAGAAACTTTGGAGTTTTAAATGCTGGTACTATTCTCTTTGCACATCACAATTATGCAGAATTTAGTGTCAGCTTAATAGATGATATCCAAAATGTAGTCATTGAGGTTTGTGGTTATTATGTGACAAAGCAGGACAAACTTCAAGGTGTGTGAGTATACACAAAGAACTGTATCGATGTTACCGGAATCGGTATCCTTCAGAATGTCAGCAGTTCTAACACTCATGTTAATATTAATCAGACTGAGGAAATATTTATTCAGTGACTAATGCCGGCGCTCTGTTTAAAGTGATGTGGAGGCTTTAGTGTTAACACTAGCGTTTCATCTCACATGCTGATAAGACGAGCCAGAGGCTTATCTTTAAAAGACTGGATGAGAAAAGCTCAAAGTGCAGCCAAGCCGTGCCACCTTCATCCGTCCCGAGAGCCTTAATATCAGCTCAGGTGAAGGCTGGACGTGATGAATTAAGCGAGGAGGGGATGCCAAGCGAAAGCCATTAGGATACAAGAACTCGGGCGTTCGTCTGGCTTGCCGGTTGTCATGGTTGCGGTGTTTATCACCTCCTTCTGCCAACACGGGCCCAGGGGCAAATCAGATTGGCTTCAGACTGAGAGAGGGAGAGAGAAGGATGCGGTGAGTGAGGGGGAGGACATAGCCTATTGGCACAGCGGAGGGGTGAAATGCCAACACTCGGCAGAATCAAGGCTGAAGAAGAGCGCTGGACAAATGTCAACGTGGCTCATTCACGATAAGAGTGTGTTTCCATCCATTTGACTCAGATTTGGGGATTGAGACACAATTTGTTTACTACTCTGAGGGCTCTTTCTGTTTTGCTGATTTAGTGCACAACAGATCTCCAGCAGATGTTGAGAACTTGAAACTCGAACTTGAGATCTTGAAAACGACATTGTTAACCTATTATATAGAGGTCTAGAGACACCTAATCAGAAGTAAAACCTCCCCATCTCCGGGTGGCTTATGCCTGCCGCCTACCGGCCACAAAAGCATCCAGGCCCAAATGACTGCACAAGTGGAGGGGGAAAGATCTGAAAGAGAGCTTAACTTTCATTCAAAACAGAGGGGTCAGTCTCACAACAGCATTTATATCATCTTCAACTCCCCCAAGCTGATTTAAATTCCGAAAGGATCAATTATAACATTAACTTATTATGACAAGAGGCGAGCAGGACATTCTCAATCAGGCATGTATAATAGATAACAGATGGTATCGCCTTGTCGCTGCTGCCTGTCCCATCCCTGAGCACTGCGTTGCAACCACCGCTGACTGCCGGGCGCACACGTGGGAGCACCTGAGCCCCGCCCCGCTGACTCTGCGCAGCCAATCGGCGCGCGTCGTGAAATCCTTCCGGCCAATCAGAGCGCCGCTTGTTGAGCAAAGCGGAATTGACATGATGCGGATGTTCTGCTAACAGCAAGGAGGAAGGTATGGATACATGATGAACACGCCGGCGTTAAAAGTTATTTCTACTGACCAACAGCTCTCCAAGGCGGTCGCTACACCCGCCTAACTTTCAGCCCTGAGCAGAGGCGCTGCTTTTTGTACACTCAGCTGCATCTCCTCCTCGGCGTGGTGTGTTTTAGGAGCGCAGAGGTGTGAGGTTTGTTTCAGGGCGGTTGGGTTTTTAGCTGACATCAAGTTGAAAAGGGCGAAAGCCCCAGATAGCCGTTGTGAATAGCTGCATTGTGCTGGTAGGTTAGGCTTTGTGTGTGTGTGACAGCCCAGGTTCACATCTTTATCCCTCATGTCACACACACACACATATATATATATATTAAAGTCCCATTAAATGCTTTTGTTTACAACTTTTCTGTTTGGTTTTGTTGCCCGAAGGGTCTTCATCATTGCCCTGTTCAGGCTGACACGGCGTGTCGCCGCGTTAACGACTAAACTCCCAGTGACGGCGAGCCGTCCTGTTGTTCACAGCCGCGCTCTGCTGTCAGTCCGCTGTGCCAAAGCCTCGTCACCTCTGCCGAGGATGCCGCAAACAAACAAGTCCAGTAGCACCCCGGCGGCTGACTCTCCGGGCTCGGTCCAGGAGGAGGTCCAGGCGGAGGCCCCGGCTTCCCGCGAGGAGAGCCGGGCTGCGGGGGATGATGGAGGAGGAGGAGAGGACAATGTCGGGGACCGTGACATCATCAAGTCACCCAGCGACCCGAAGCAGTACAGGTACAAAGCTCTGTCCGACGTGTTTTCGCTTCCTGTTTTGATTAAAAAAAAAAAAAAAAAAAATAGAAAAAAAGACCAACACTTGATACAGCTGAGCAGTGAGAAGCACATTGGTCTGAAAAGTGTGGCATGCACTTAAATTCAACCCCCTCTGAGGCGACACTGCTCAGAAGCATGATGTACTTTTATTTGTAAGATGTCTTTCTTCCAGCTTTGCAAACCCAAAGACTGGTGTTTTCACACATTACTGACTGGTAGATTCGATTCTTTTGGGCACCAAAATTGCAAAATTTGTTACATTTACAGCTGTGGCGGTTCACACTCACACTGCACTGCGTCACATGACGCAAACCCTTTGAAAAACCTGTTCACTCCTCTGCCTGTTCACCCCCCACTGAAGGGAACGACACAAAAACCTCCAAAGAAGACACAGAGCGTAACCTCCTTCTTCGCAAGATGTAAACAAAAATGGGGTAGTGTCAGATTTTAGTGCTTGCAGGATTTCTTTTTTGTCTTTGGCGAAGGACCACGAGCCATTTCTCCCTCCAGCGTTTAACTCTTTTGTTTCGGTTCTATTCACGCAGAATGCCCCGTGTTATAGTCCGCTTCCTGCTTGCTTGGCATTCACAGCAATCTCCTGTCTGCTTGGCATTCACATATTCATTCGAAATGCGCCAGAGTTCACGTCAACCAAACCTAGACTTAGGTTTTTAGGCGGACCAGAGTTCACCTTTTGGTCCACATCAGAGTTAAAACTAGTTCCATTAAAGTGAACCAAGCAGGACTGGTGTGAATGCACCCCAAGACTCTCTTCCGTTCAATCCATCTTTTTCAAATGACGGTGCGAACAGTGCTCTGCGGGGTATTGCTTTAAAACCCGAACTCTGCTTTAAACTTCCCCACAACTTTCTGCCCAACCTGTCTGCTGTGTTCACTAATGCTCTCCAGCAAACCGAAACAGCTGTGGTTATTCTGAGATTAAATTGCACACCGATGGATTTTAGTTACCGAATACAAGACTTCTGAAAGTATTTGGTTGCATTTCATGTAGGGCTGAAAATGTATGTGATCATTCAACCTTTTCCTTCCATTTCACAAAGATCTTCAAATCCTCATTGACAGGACATGCAAATAAGCGAAAGAAGATTTGGTTTGGACTCAGCTGACTGAATTTATCGCCCCATAGCAGTAGTCTTCCCTGGGCAGGGAGCCATAAAGCCCTAACCAAACACTGCCTCTGAGTAAAGCTCCTAGGGTTTTAGTTTGTTCCCAGTCACAGTGTTTAATTTAATTTCATATTCACTGAAATCTATCAAGAAGAGCTATTTTCTTGGTTCATAAAAGTGAAAGTAGAGATAAAATGACCTAGATCTACTAACCTCAATCCACAAATGATATTGAGCTTCTCCTCCAGCTGGATCAGTGCATTGTTATTATTGCACTCTGATGATCTGATTTCATGCTTTAAGCACACATCGGTGCCCCGGGCCGCCGCGGTGCGGAGTCAGAAAATGTGCTGTGGAAAAAGAAGCACAGATCAAGCCTCAGAGGGTTCGAGATGGAGCCTTCAAAGTAATACATGATTTAACAGCCCGCTAAAAATCGGACAAGAGAAAGAAGAAAGTCGATGAAACTTGCGACGTTGGAGTTCGCCAAAGGTGGCTGTGTGGTTTTACCTTTAGTTTTATGCTCCTCAGGTACATCGTTTTAGACAATGGCCTCGCAGCTCTGCTCATCTCCGACTTCAGTGGGCCAGTGGGATCAGAACATGACGACTTGGACAAAGAAGAAGAGGGGGAAGATGATAATGAAGAAGACGACGAGGAGGAGGAAGATGAAGACGATGAGGAGGAGCATGAGCACGAGGATGAGGCTGATGTGGATGAAGGCAGGGAAGACAAGAAGAGGGCGAAAAAGAAGAGAGGAAGTGCAGACAAACAGGTACCAGACTGGTGTTTTACTGAAAAGGTTCTATTAGACTTTCGCAGACTGTACAAACGCTCAGCATCCACTGAGTTTTTCTTTAAAGGCAGATATGGTTATTTTTTCAACTTAAAATTTTTTACTTGAATTCAAGTCAAAGTATAAAGAAATATGTAAAAAAAAAAAAAATGAAAGGGAAAGGATGAGTACCACTCAACAGAGAAGACAACCGGAAGTTTCAGAAGAGTGACAAAGTTACGCTTGTAATGCCAAACTTAGTTCATTAATGTGGAATAAAATATGGCCCCAAAACTAAAGTAATGTTGCAAAAGTCTGCAGTTTGAATTCCGTTTCATGAAGTTCAGGTGTATATGGTAACATTTCCAGTAATTACAATAAAGTCTGAGCAGATGTCCAAATGCAGCAGTTTGGATACCTAGCAAACCAGCATGTCCTGGAGGGCCTTAAAAGCAACCTGCCACTATCTTTGTGTGGCTGAAATTTACCGCAGTGGCAAATGTCCAGTTGTGACAAAACTCAGAAAGTTTCCTAATAAACACAAATTATTCTCCTTTCCTGACCAGCTTTGTTAGACAGTTGTGCATGTCTGCATGTTCCCTGATGTGACTTTAGGTTACCAAGCCATCCAGTAGTTGTGCAGTTCTCAGTTCCTTCACCTAATTAATTTGCATTTATTCATGTGTAATTAGTTGCTCTGACGCAGCTCTCAAATCCTACGAGTCCATCTGAAGTTAATTTAACCACAACATGTCGTTTTGCTTTAAAATGTCACTTAAAGGAGCGGTACTGTGCATTTTCCAGGTACATAGTGCTATTGCTAAAGCACAGTCGAGCTTTGCAATTTGACAACTTGAAATTGGCCTCTGTCTCTTTAAGAAGCTCTATGAAACCGGCATAGATATTTGTATGAAAAACACTCATGGTGCCTTTCTCTGTGTTGCTAACTGATGACCATCCATTGCTTCGACATTTTCCTGTTAAAATGGTCATTTTATATTTAGCCAGTAAACAGTCTGTGTCCTATGAACAATACCTGTCCATTGGACTCTGGGGATTCAGATGACACCCCATCATCCATGTATAGTACAAGGATACCAGGCTTTTTACTGATAAACTTACTCATCTGCTGCTTTATGAAAAAACTATAGAAAGGCTGATTATGATTTATTCATGTTCTATGTTTTTAGTATTCATAGATTTTTAAGGCTCTAAAATTTGTTTGTCATTTAAAAATATTTATTCCACATAAAATTAGGAACAAACTAGAGCTTATTTGACTGCTGATACATGAAACTTTTGGTTCCATTTTTGGTGTAGGCCTAGTAAGTTTGCATGTTGCTCAACTTGTCAGCAGTTTTCAGCTCTTTTCTTGTTGTCTCTCAAAGTTCAAAGTATTTCTTTAAATTCCCGCAGAGGGGCCAATAAAGTGAAACTTCCTAATGCATAATTCAACAAGTCCATTTAGGTATTTGTTTGAAAAACAACAGCCAACTCTTCCAGAGCGAAATTGCTCTGAACAGTGAAACAATGAAACAAAAGAACATTGAAAATGTGGTCAAAGCTCTAAAGACACAGATTTCAATATTGTTTTGCAGATTCCAAAAAAAGCTGAACCTTAAGTTTCTCTTTTTTCACCTGACAGACATACCTGAGACCAGTTCTGTTTCCTCTCAGACCCAACACTGCACCCTTACTGCTAATTAAAGGAAACTACATTTTTGAATTAATTGAAGTTACTTATCTAGAACATTGGATGAATTTTTACCAAACCAAAAAAAATAAAAAATACTGCACTTTTGGTCTCTACCCTTAAACCATGAATATAAATTGCCATATTACTGTATTTCTTAACTTGGAGGTAAAGTCAGACATTCGGTTTATCCGTAAAATGTGACAAAAATAACAAGTTTGCAGAGGACCTCTTGTAGGAATTTTAACATGCTGTGTTTTGGCTGGCATGATGATGCAATATGCGAGAAATATGTTTTGGGCTTTATTTCTTTTGGGCCTGAACTTGTAAGTGTTTTTCGTTTTTCTCTCTTTTTTTCTTTTTCTTTTCTTACTTTACTGAAAATACAACAATCAAGATTTGGGTGCACACATTTTATTTTTATTTTTGAGGATTTTCCCTAGTGCACATTGTGTAACTTACACAGCAGTACTTGCACTCTAATATTTGAATTAATGTATTTTAGGAAATTACAGACAGACCACCACTTTGCCCAAATTGCTTTATCCCTGTAATCTAACCAGATGTATTACTTCTTTAGATGACATTTGGCTTTTCTATTGCAGCTGCAAATTTTAGTCAAACTTAAAGGTGTTGAGTTTTGAGAACGAACTTCTCTCTTGCTGATGTTAAACTAACTTCACTGTTTCGTGTTCAAGCACAGCAATGATCCCAAAGACACATTAGAGGTGAGTTTGGATGGCTTACATCGTTAGAGGTAACTTTTAAGGCCAGCCGATAAGAAAGTTGGGCTACTGTTTCTGATAGAGGGATTGGTAAAATATGAAGCCCAAGTTATACCAAAAGCTTGTTGATGTTTACATGAAGCCCGTGGTCAAGTTGCAGCCTGCAGAAGGATAAGTAATCAAATATCAAAGGGCTGTGTGCTGTGAAAGAAAATTATTCCTTTCCACTGTCACCTCATGCTTGCTCAGGGTGGGTTCCTGCAAAGTCAGACAAGGTCTTGGCTTCCTTATAGTTTCACCAACTGGCATTATGAACTAAATTTGACTGCTTCGTTCTGTAACTTGAGTCAAATGGGAATGGATGTCAATGAATTTGACCTATTTTTAAGAACAGAAAGTGTTGGGTTTACTTCCTTTATATTTTTATGGACATGGATTGGATCACTGTTTCGTAAAGTGCTTTGAGTTGCATGGAAATACAAAGAACTGAATAATAAATCCTCTGGAAAAAGAGCAATTCAAATGCATAATACAACAAAAGTGAATATGCTATCTAATGCATTATGAATGTCTGTAGTGAAACCGCATACAACCATCATGGGATCACTCAATGAGAAAATGAAATGAATGTATGCTATAATACATAGCAGCAAATGATGTGACTACATTCTTTTCCCCTGTCCCCATTAACGTTGTGTCTCTTCTTTGTTCTTCTCTCCAACTGCATTGCTTGTAGTTATTTAACAGTCACACTACTCTAACAATCAGGACAAGTCTCAAAGATAATTTGATTTCTCTGTGTTTAAGTCTGCAGCGGCTCTGTGTGTCGGCGTGGGCAGCTTCAGCGACCCCAGCGACCTCCCGGGCCTCGCTCACTTTCTGGAGCACAGTGAGTAATTAACGCCAGAGAGTCCAGTCGAGTTTCTTCTTTTCAGTGCCTTGATACAAAACCGAGACAGGACAATTAAGGGCTGATTCGGTGTGAAGAAGTGGCTTCTGTACATTTCATCCACATCACCGAACGGAACGTTTCAAACCAAAGAATTTTTGGATTTGTTGTATGTGAAAAGCTTTTAACTGAATGGGGTTATCGTGAGATTTAGTCAATTAATCCAAATTGTGGAAGAAAGGAATCTCAATGCTTCCTTCCTTTATTATTATTTTTTTTTTTTACATAAACCATTTTTCTTTGAAGTGACAGGCAACCCTGTCACATATTTCTTTTCTGCTGCTACATTCAAGGCATTTTTATTTTTATAGATATGCTTTGAATATAGAGAGTGGAGTGTTATCGTCTTGTGTGTACAGTTTTATTTTCTAGGCTCTTTTTCTGTGTGTGTTTTTTATTTATTTTTTTTACTGAGTTATTATCGAGTTCAAATAATCCATCTTTAGAACATCTGTAGGGCCTGGCACTGCAAACCAGCGTCAGATCCTTGTGTGAAATGTCAACTCTTCTTTGCTGAATGATCGCCCTCAGGGCTTTTCCTTCCTATGTTTCTCCAGCCTCAGTAGAACGGGTGACGAGGTTGTGGGAAGATAGCGCAGCTAACCGTGCCTTCGGAAGATAGGAGGCTAAATTTTCTATTAATATATTATACCTTCGCTCTTTTAATGTTGCCACCAATCCCAATGTTTTAATGCGCCCCAAATAGGTTTTTGTGTCTTTGCTGTGCGTGCCTTGTTTTCTTGTTTTGTCACGTTCAAGATCAGTTAACAGGATGTGACAGCTCTCAGAATAACCCTCTCCTGAGGCCATGGTCATCCAGTGTGTGGAGGAGGGCAAAGGACACCAAATTTTCTTTCAGGCTTTTTTTTGACCCACTTTTATCTGGTGCTGTTATTACCATTCAACTTATCACATGCAAAAATAAAACATCTAATACATGAGGTATAAAATATAAGAAGCCATCTAAGAAAAAGTCAAAAATCATCAGTCAGATTGAATTTACATTAAGCGTTGTCGTGAGCTGTCGAGACTTATGGTGCCTTGTAAAAGAATTCACACTATGCAGAAATTTTTCATGTTTTGTCATATTGCAAGCATACTCTTCTTTATTTGGATAAGACATAACATGATCAAGAAAGCTTTGATGGGTACATCTGAAATGCGTGGTATTCATATGTATCAAAATTTTCTAAAATCTAATTTGCTACAATTACAGCTTCAGGACTTTTTGCATTCCTGTCAGCTTTGCACATCTAGAAGCAGACATTTTTTACTTCCATTTTGCCGAATAGCTCAAGCTTTAACAGACTGGACAGTAAGGATATGTTCAGTAAGTTCTCAAGTAAACTTGGGTCTGGGCTAGAGGTGGACAACATGGACTGTTGTCACAATATTTTGTGGTGCTACTGTGATAATAACAAAAAAAAAATTATAGACTATTTATTGCTGCTCTTTTGGATAGCTAATAAAGGACCAATACTTAAGAACACAAATACTGTTCTTGAAAAACATTCCTATATAAAATTGGCTTCCTCAGGACACCAGTTATTAAAAATTGTGATTTATAACACTAAACTGGACAAATTGTGCGTTCTTGCTAATTAACTTGCATTTATTGATGTTCTTGTGAAACAAACAGCAAAGAAAATGATAAATATAACATTTCTGCCAGTGTTGTCAGTTTTGCTTTCTTATTTGATGTCACTAATTGAAATTTATCGAGACAATGAAAAATCGAAATTCTTATAAGAATTTTGATTCTTATATAAGATAAGAAGTTTTTTTACAACAAACGATAATTGATTTGAAAATATCTGGCAAAATGTCCAGCCCTCGTCTTTTGACTTTTTAAAAGATTTAGATCTATTGTTGATTGCTGCACATGACAAATACATCATCGTAGTTTGTAGTATTGCTATTTTGATCATAAATTATAACATTTTATTTATTTTTTCGAAAACTCCCCCTTCTTTGCACTGTATTCTGCAGTGGATGAACAAAGCCCATTAACTTGGGTGAGGTTTTGAGCTTCGGAAACCTCAGCATACCTCCTTCTGTCTGAACGCCTCATTATGCTCTCCTTCATCAGCCTGCCAGTTTAGCTTCAGCACACATCGGAGGCCTTGGTGGCCTCGACCACACATACTAAACAGCTGGTTATCTGATGGACAAAAGTGGTGAATAATTGTGAAGTGGAGGGAAAACGATACCTGGTTTTGAAATGTTTTTACATGTAAACTCCTAAAATTTGTAATAAGCATTCGTATCTTCACCCCCTTTTACTCTCATAGTCCTCAGTAAAATTCAATTTCCTTTAAAAGTCACCTTGTAGGCTGGCAGATTGTCTGATTAATCCTCTCTTTGCCCTGCCAATTTTGGTTCACAGCTAAGTCTCTTGGAACATTTGTCACACACTTTCCATTTTTGGACAGTGGACTGAACATTACACTGTCAGATGTAGGAGATAATCTCAAAACCTTAAAATTACGGCCAATTCTGCAATGTTGTCCATATAGTAAGTCAATGATTTACCGCTAATCATTTGATTTACGTGGGCTTTGGGTAATGTAGAAGATAGTATCCTGCTTTTAATTGTGCAAGAGCAGGACAAGTCGGGAGGAAAAAGCTGGTGCAGCTCAGACTGTCACACATTTTTAGGATTGCTGCTATCAGCAGAGATAGCTGAACATTGTTCTTAGGTCATTAGTCATAAAGAAAACCCATGCTTATTTTTAAAGTTTGTCATCCGAACTGTCAACAAATCCTCAAAGCTTTGCTTAGAGCCATGTGAAGAGAGACAAAGCTATCATTTTCTGAAATGCGTTGTCAGGCTGTGTCTTTGCTTGGCTCATTGTCCAGGCAAACAAGAGCGCCCATAAATAAAATACACATTTTTCAGAAAGCTGCTGTGATGGATTTTTCATTTATGCTCTTTTATTTATTTATTCATTCATTGATGTACAGTCACTTTACGCTTTTCCTCCCGTCACATCTGATTTCCTTGTTGTATTCCAGTGGTGTTCATGGGCAGCGAGAAGTACCCGTCAGAAAACGGCTTTGATGCGTTCCTCAAGAAGCACGGTGGGAGCGACAACGCCTCCACCGACTGCGAAAGAACCATCTTCCAATTTGACGTCCAGAGAAAAAGCTTCAAAGAAGCCCTTGACAGGTTTGGAAACGAGAAATTTCCTTTGTCTTTGTGGGGGTTTTTTTGTTTTGTTTTTTGCTGCTGTCACCCTGCACAGGCGAACTTATTGAGAGCCATTGCTTGACTGACGGATAAACAGAAAAGAAAGAAACAGAGCAGCAGAAGATAATTCAAAGAGACCATTTAGACACTGTGAAAGCATGATTCTGCTTGATTTTAGTAATGCGTTGCAATGACGTGCCAACTGCTGAAGGGTGTAAAATCTGTTGGTGTCTTGCACACTTTGGATGATGTTTAGGAAGTTATTTTCTTCCCAAATATGTGCAAGCCTGCGTTTTCATTGTAGCTCAAGTCGTAATCTGAGCTTTAAGGAAATCTCAGGAAAAAAAAACTGTTGCATTCTTGAAGACCAGTGCTGCTTGCAGTTCAGAGTTTTAAAAATAATCTGGTCTTATCAAATTGTCTCAACTGTATTTTAAATTATTTAATTGCATTTTCTGCCCTAAAATGTAAAATACAAATTTTTCGCAGCTTTGTACAACTGAACTTCTTGGTATTTTTATTTGCAATTACAATATTTAAATCCAATCACTCATGTTCATCTTGCAGTTGAGCCCAAAATTATTCATACTTTCGATTTAAAATGATTTTTATTAAACTGAGAAGTTTGTTTCTCTGTACTCTTCTAAATAATCTATTGAAAAATCTTAGTTTGCATTACAGAAATCAAATGGTGTGATAATAGTTGCATGTTTCCACTGGTACTTTTAACGATTTCTCTTTGGTGATTTTTACTAATTCTCCATTTCTTTTTATCTCTATGTCTTGCAAGAAAGCTGCTAATATAAAATCTGTATGGCGTTTGTTGTTCTCAGGTGGGCCCAGTTCTTTATCTGCCCTCTTATGATCCGAGACGCCATCAACAGGGAGGTGGAGGCGGTTGACAGCGGTGCGTCTCTCTGCCGCTGCATTTCCCTTGCTCTGTTCTGAGATAATAAATCGTACCTCATCTATTTGCAGTTATAAACATTGCAGCTGCTCATGTAGCTCTTTTATACTCCATCTATTGTTGTTGTTTTTAAAAAAAAATCCTTTGTCTACTCCTTGTTTGTGTTTTGTTTTTCCTGTCAGAGTACCAGCTGGCTAAGCCATCCGACTCCCACAGGAAGGAGATGCTGTTCGGCAGTCTGGCCAAACCTGGACACCCTATGGGCAAGTTCTGCTGGGGTAAGTCTGGAAAAACCACCACTGGGACACTTAATACACACTGGGCCTCCTTGGAGACTGTGCAACAATAATACACAGGTGTGGTGCATAAAATACCAATTTTCTAGCTTCATCTCACTGCATTCAATCTTTGCTGTCCCGAAACTATCTTTGATTCTTGTTAATCCATCACGCTTCTAGGTAACGCCGAGACTTTGAAGCAGGAGCCCAAGAAGAAAAAGATCAACGTGTACAAGCGTCTGTTTGCCTTCTGGAAGGAACACTACTCTGCCCACTACATGACTCTGGCTGTTCAGTCAAAAGGTCGGAAAAATTAATCCCATTTGTCATTTATAAACACGCATTTAGTTAAGAGAAATTAACTTGACTAACTTATTTCATGCGGCGAAACAAACTGATTCCTTGGGAAAAAAGCCAATCTGCAGGTTCATAAATTAAACTGGCATTTGCACAAAAAAAGTTTTCTCTTCATCCTTGTGCAGCCAGCTGGAGATAATTGCTGTCAGATAAAAATTATCCAACAGATTTTCAGGGTTTCGCTGAAAATGTCACGCAGGTAATTAACTACTTTATTCAAGTAAAATATTGACAAGTGTTGAATTTTTTTTGTGCTCCAAACTATCATCCTCATTAAACCGATGAGTTAATGGTCCTCAGTATAAATATGATCCCTTCCTGTTGGGAGTCGTGTGTTTTTCTCTATCTTAGGCAGTATTAGGTGAAACAAATGTGTCACAGTCGTCCTAATTAGAAAAGCAGGAGACAATGTGTTAGACAATAAAACATCTAAGAACTATCGGGACACGGTAATACAATCAAGTTCAAGTGTTTTTGAGCGACACACAATTTCTTAATTTCTTTTTTATGTTTGCTGCATAGCTAAATCCTTTTTGTTAAGGAATAAGCCTGATAATAATTTGTGTTATAGCAGTAGGGAAAACATAATGTTTTATTAATTTTGATGACATGCGGAAGTAGGTAATAAACTTAAAACTTTATTACAAATACTTCAAAAACTTTATTGTGGCGGTGGTATGGCATGACTAAACTCAGCAGTGTTTTTGGATATAAAGCGCTCACTGCATGCAGTCTAGAACCTCTTGTACTAAGCCATAAATACAATTTATTGTTCTCCTCATGGAAACTATTGAAAACAAAATTGCTCATGAAGTAAAAATTCTAACTAAGGATGGTGTGTGTAGTTTTAAAACATCACATTGTTTGTGTTATCAGATTCACATGGTGTGATGAGCTTGAGGAAACAAAAAGCATAGTTAGAATTTCCATTTACAAATTTAACATTTTTGTAATTTCTTTTGTTTAAAGCACTTTGCTAACAAGCTCCTAGCTTGATAATTATACTTTTAAAACCTTTACCGCTGTTGTTGGTGGTGCTTTACTTTCTGTCTCTCTTTTGACTGGAAATATTCCCAAACAAACAAATTTATCTTCCTTTTGAGAGAGAGAGAAAGTTATGTTTTCTTTTTTACAACTGACGACATGACGTGTCATCGTCTATGACATGTCAAAGGCTTTCAAACTGCACAAACTTTATTCCTTTATTATTAAGTGTTACATACATAGTAAAGCATTGTTCATATCATATGCCCTAGCTGGGACTTTTGCAATAAAAGTAAAAAAGTGACACTGATTTTACTTTTTAATTAGATGTGCACAAAACAAATCAATTTGTAGATTTATTCCCTGAAATTAATTTTCTTTTTCGGCAGTGACCCTAAACATTAACATGTTTTGCTAACAGCAACACTCTGGTTTATGTGGTGTAACTGAAGGTTAAAGATTTAAAGTAAGTTCAGGCTGCAAGAGAGCGAGAGAGAGCAAGACTTTCAGCTGATGATCAAAAGGAGCTCAACATTGTTGTCTGTTTAAATATTTTTGGGCCTATGAACCTTTGTGTGGCATAACACATGGTGGATTTGCAAATTGGCACCCATTTAGAAATCTTAGTTGTTAGTTTGCATTCCCTAGAAAATCTACAAACACTACTGCTTACAAAAGCTAAGGTATGATGCTTAAAATGGATTAAATAGCCAAGCTTCTCATTAGTTAGTCTCTTCCACTTTTCATCTACTCTAAATACAAATAAGATCTTTCTTTTTAATGTTCTTTATCATAATTTAAGAGAATTTAGAATTTGTATAAATCTGTAAAGACAGGATGGAGCCTTCAAAAATCACATAAGTCTGGTTTATGGTTGTTTTTTTTCTATACTATGCAAGTATATTTCTCATACTTAACTGGGGTTTTTGTGACATGTGTAGTTATGTGTTTCTCTATGCTTTATCAGAAACTCTTCAAAATTGTAATTTATATTTTAATATCATTGAAGCGCTTTCAAGGATGAAAAAAAAATATGTAGAGTTGAGTATTGAGCAACGTATTTAACATAAAACCCTAGAATGTAGTCACAATTATTGAGGTGATGATACTGAAATGTCTGCACCTTCACTCTGTGGGTCTCTTAGAAAAGCTGGACACTCTAGAGAAGTGGGTGAGGGAGATCTTCAGCAAGGTGCCAAACAAGTGAGTATGTGAGAAGAGGCTCTCAACAACTGAAGAGGTGCCGCCGTTCCATAGATCGAGCCTCGATATCCTTCTCTTAAATGTGAAGGTCAAATTGTCCTTCCTCTTTCTTCATTCTGTGATTATAATACATTGATCTTTATTTTCCTAATAGTCCTGAAATGGATCCATTTATGTGAGCTAAGTGTGTTCTTATGTAGCTCCAGTTCTAGTTGCTTTATAAGTCATTGGCTTCCCTTTTTTTAGGGAACCAACGCTCCCATCGTTGTTACATGAAAGCCACATAACCTTCGTGTTTTTAAAGGCTTTCATTTTGTCTAAACGATGACAGGATGCTGCATTTGGCTAATGAGATTTTTTTTTTTCTTCAGCTCTGCTCGTAAAAACCCTTTCATGTGATTTCAACTCGTCTGGCTGAACTAAACTCATTTTCATCAGGCTTGAAGACATGAAATGAAAACATTTTGGAGTTATGCTATTGAAATAAAAATCTCTGACATTGGTTCTGTCACATAGCTATAAAAATATACAGCCTGTAGTTTTTCTCTGAATATAGTAAGTCTAAGTTTCTTGGTCTTGGCTGTGTTTATTGGCATCCTGGCTAAAGTTGTGCGAAAAACCTTAATATAAACTCATTTGTTGGATTAACATAGTAAGAGGATGGCAAAATGGGGAAAATCAGACCTTTTAATTTAACTAAAATTTCATGATAAGAAATAGCTCCTGTAACAATATAACTGTTAGTATTTCTTCCCCTGCAGTTAATAGTTGCTAAAATCATTCACATTAATGAAGGCCGATTCTGTCAACAAAGCATTTCTTCCCATTTTAGGATCATTATCCATTGAAAGATCCAACAACACCCTTTTTCAGTTTACTGGCAGAGGCCACAAGATTTATATTTAAATTCTCCCGGTTCGTATAAAGTTTGCAGTGTCTAAAGGTGACTGTGGCTGTGTGGCAGAGTAGTCGTCTTGCAATCGGAAGGTTGTAGGTTCGATTCCAGCTTCCTCCTGCCACATGTCAATGTGCCTCTGGGCAAGGCACTTAACCCCAAATTGCCTACCGGTCTGCGTATCGGTGTATGTGTGTGTGTGNGACTCTAGTGTAAAGCGCTTTGAGTGGTCAAAATGACTGGAAAAGCGCTATATAAGTTCAGTCCATTTACCATTTACCATTTAAAAGGCCTTTGCTGGAATCGGACAACTAAAAATCTGATCAGCTTGTTAGTTTTTGCTTGTAGTTGTTATGGAGACCCTTTGCTGCAGTACTCTTATAGTGATCTTTTTTTATTTATTTTTTTAACCTCGCTTGCCATCCTGCTTAACGTGCAAAGTGGCAACTGAAATATGAGTCCTCATCCAGCCTAGTTGCCTCTGGATAGAAGAAATTGACTTCTGAGTCAAGTTATATTCATACCCCTAGGAAACAGAAAGTCGTGGATTACTAATTAGAATTTCCTTGAAACTCAGGCTAACTTCAAAAGTAAAATATGAGTTAAAGGGATTGTTTGGAGGTCAGTGGAGATTTGTTTTAGGGGGGAGCCAAGGGAGCCAAAACATTTCTTAACCAGAATTTTTTTCCCCCCACAATGTTGGTGCAAATGTTGGTGCATTAAAGGCTCCTTTTGATATGCAAGAGAAGAAGTAACCCTAACAATTGATAGGCAGGGGTGCTAATAAATATGTCCAATGCTGTAGATGTATAAATGCACCTTAACTAGTCGTTATGTATTAACACGTCTCGTGTCCCGACAGCGGTCTGCCGAAGCCAGATTTCTCTAATTTGCCGGATCCTTTCGACACCCCAGCCTTCTGCAAGCTCTACAGAGGTACGGATCCGCTCGGCTGCCGACGTCTGCGCACATCTGGCAGGCTCCGGCTCAGCCTATAAATAAGTGTTGACGACTTGCGAGATTGTTAAAACAGGCTGACGGCTGACTTAATGATGGCTTGCGAACATTTGCGAACCGCCGAGCCGTTAACCCGCTCAGTCTTACGGCCTGTTTCCCCTTCGCAGTTGTTCCCGTCAGGAAAGTCCACGCCCTGACCATCTCCTGGGCTCTTCCCCCTCAGGAGAAACATTACAGGTGAATCACAGTTCATGACTGACAAAGCTTTCACCTCGTTTTAGAGAAATTGCATCAAACCTGTATCTTGTATTTTATTGAATTTTTTTGTATTTTTTTCCTCACGCTGTGCCTCTTCATGTAAACACAGAATTAGACCAACCCAAACATGCCATGTGTTGCCCTGATTGTAGACAGATTGCATCAGTGTTTCATTCTTTCTTTCTCATTTTCATGTTCTCTTGCTCTTCTTTTCAGAGTGAAGCCTCTCCACTACATCTCATGGCTGGTTGGTCATGAGGGCGCAGGAAGCATACTTTCTGTGCTGAGGAAGAAGTGAGTGTTATTGCTTTGGTCTGTTTGTTTTTGTGCTTAGAGGGCACTCCAGATCTCAATTAAAACCTCCTCAATTTGCCGGTTGTATGCGATCCCTTTCTTGCTCCCAGTGAGCTCAGAGTGTTTGAGCCTGATCTTCAAAACCATACGCATCAGCACGGTCGCACTTGACAGCGTGATTCATGCGTTTTCATCCTAGGATGTGGCTGCGCGAGAGCATTTCAGCCTCTCGTTGCTAAGCGGCAAAGTGATTTGCCAAACCTGGTGAAGTCCCACAATGCCGAGAGCCCTTTCCAATGCTCCCCTTGCCATCTGCACCACTTGGAAAGCTCCTTGATAAAATATTCCTGTTTACTCTGTGCGCGCAGTTCACTTGTTGATAAATGGTGGCAGTGAATTTTGGAGCGCACTCGCTCCGAGTTTCTTGTCAGAGCAAACCCACTGATACAGAAGAGCGGCTGAATTTAAATGAAAAGCCAAGAGGGAGGTTTTGAAATTGGGCAGATGTTGTCCCCTTGAGCGGAAACGGGGAAACGGTGGTGCATCTCGATAAATTCGGAGATCAAGAAAAAGTTCATTTATTTCAAGCATTCAATTCAAAAAGTGAAACACATTATGTTGATTCATTATCCAACGGGTATGTTTCACTTCAAGTCAAAAAGACTTCATGTATCCCGAAAGAAAATTACATGTTGTCGTATCATCCAAGCGACTTCAAAGAGTGGTGGATGGTGATGCTGTGAGCAGGAAGGATCTCTGGTAGCAGTCAGTCATGCAATGAATCTGAAGAACCCTCTGACTGAAGTCACGACGCACGAGCAGCTAAACTACACGAGCAGCAGAGACAGTATTCCACATTAACTTGTCCTGGATGACTCCATCAGTTGTTGCCAAGCACTGATAATCCATCTCATTTGCAAAAGCAAATGAGATGGATTATCTCATTTGCAATAGACAGAAATCTTGAAATTTCTGTCTGACTGCCGGACAGAGGCGTTGGAGTCGAGGATCTGATGCTTGCCCTTCATGCTCAATGGGAAGAAATGGTGTCAGTTTCCTTTCTGCTTTTTAGTCCTGCCTTGAAATAAATATTTAAAATACTAAATAAATCTCTTCATTTTGATTATTAGGGAATGCATCTTATAAAAAAAAAAAAAATTGCATAATCAGAAATTAATCTTCTGAGTTTAATGGTTGCACTTTGACACCAACCTTCAGCTCATCGGCTCTCTTGGTTCTGAAAGTCTGTCATCTTCCTCAGTTCCCCGCAGTCACATCCCAGTCATTACTTCAGGGTTTAGTATGTTTTGCCAGAGTGAGCTACTGGAAAATTAAATCAGTAGCTCCATAACGAGGGAAGTAGGAAGTGCTCTGAAATTTCCTGATATCAGCAGATGACACTTTTTCTTCCACTCAACTTTCCATTGATGAGCATAAATCAGCTGTTTGATCAGCCAGCTTGTTCAACAATGGACTTTGTGTCTTCTGGTCCTTATTGAGAGTGTCCATAATCCTGATTGTTTTGGACAAAACTGCACCTCCAACATTACCTTTTTCTTTGGTAATAATGATAGCTATTAGCTGTAATTATCAAAATTACTACCAATAAACACTTGGAATTATGTCCTTAATAAATCCTTACCATACATTAGTTCCCCATTTTGAATTGGATTGAACTGAATTCTGATTTTCAGAGTCGCTCAGTTGTAACTTGTTAATCCACAGTGTTTGACAGTTTTGTTCACTGCCAGAAAAAAACAAAAACAAAGTGTCTTTAAAAGTAAAGCCGTAATTTATTTATTTTTTCCTTTGTACTTTATTCTGTTTCCAGCTTCTTGAAATGTTGGGGTCATCCTCTCTTCGAGCTGTATTTGAACAATAACCAAGATTTCTTTTTCTTTTTTTTTAAGTGCAGAAGTTGTTTTCCTCATTTTTCACTGCTAATAAAACCTTCCACATAGGAAGGACAAATGCATAATAGGGTGACACATCAACTGCCTAAATTTTTAGATGTTTTTTTTTTGTTTCCCCCCCCACCCCCCCCCCCCAAGTCTCCTCACCGCTCCTCCAGGAAGGCAGCCAGGAAATGTGAAGTGATATTTCTGTCACTTAACACCCCGTGCGCACATTTCAGCACTTAATTTGATTGCTGTCGGATTCCTGTTTGCATCCTGGCTATGTGAGTGTGTGCCCTACATTGTGTGTGTCTCTCTGTAGGTGCTGGGCGCTGGCTTTGTATGGGGGAAACAGTGAAACCGGCTTTGACCAAAACACCACCTACTCCATCTTCTCAGTCTCCATCACCCTCACGGATGAAGGTTTCCAAAAATTCTACGAGGTAAAGAAAACTGCCTGTTGCCACACTTTTTATTAATAAGGATTATGAGGATATAAAAAGTTTTTCTTCAGTTAGTTGCTTTTGTTGTCTGCTCATCATGTTTGTTTCTATGACACCCATATTTAGATGTTGATATTTAAACCAATGAGAGGCTGGAACATGGCCCTGCAGGCTTTTGTTTCCTCTTGTTTCCAAAGGTATTCTTGAGGAAGCTGTGTGCATTGTCAGTTGCTATGACAACTAACTTGTTAACCTCAGTCACAGTGGAGGATTGTTAAGCGAGATGGCTGTTTGCCTCCCTTTCCTACTTAATTGAAAAATGTATCCGGCTGCAAACTTGCAACAATAGCTGCCGTGGAAAAGATAAAATAACCTTGAAAATATTTACTTTCTTACTTTGAATGAGTCATGTTCTGGATTTTTGCAAAAGAACTTGGTCTGGCGCGATTGAGACGACTCCTGCAAACGGTGGAGCCTCACTTAGGCCTTTTTCTTCTTTATAGCTCCTAAACGTTTCAGATTTTGTATCGTTGCAACCACAAACTGCATGTATTTTATCAAAATTTTATGTGACAGACCAACAGAAAGTAGAAAACAGTGATCATATGGTAGTGGGAGTATGCTCTGCATTTCTGTTTTGCCCCATCATTCTGAATCCTGTGAATAAAATCCAGTTCAATCGGAGCATAAGCTCAGCTAGAGACTTCATAGGTTTGATAGAGAACAAAAGTAAACAAACAAATGGGTCGGATAGTTGCAGATCAGTTAAAAAAAAAAAAAAAAACAATACCACAAACTTTGAACATCTTACAGAGCTCTGTTTGGTGATTTGGAGGTTTACCTTCCATCAGGTTTAGGACCCTAAACATGCAGTCAGAACTACAACGGGTTAATTCTTAGAATGGCCCGGTCAATGTTCAGGTTTGTATAAAACTGAAAGTATTTGGTAAGACTTGAGCATTTATGTTTACAGATTCTCGCTAATCAAATCTGACTGAGATTGAACTTGGTTTAGAAAGAAGCTTAGGCAACAATTTTAGTCTGTAGATGTATAAAGCTGATTGAGAACCTACCCCACAAGCTACAATTGGAGCTGAAGAAGGGTTTTTAAAAAAAAAGTTCATTTGGGTGCTGAATTCGAATACATGACACCCTTTTCACTTTTGGATTTGTAAAATAGAATGTACTTTAAAAAAAACACACCATACCTTATTGTAATATGTTGTATAAAACGCAAAAAAATACATTGAAGTTTGCTGTTGGTAAATGTAAAGCATAACAGAGTTTATACTTTTCTTCAGTATCTTTGTATTACTCCTTAGAATATCTGATAGATTTTGTTTTTTCTTCTTTTAATTGTGCCTTTTTGTTGTTGTGTGGAAAGACTCGAGGTGGATGCCAAAACAGCTTTCAGTCATTACATGAAAATGTCAGTGTGCTGCTGCAGTAATGTGTGCCTGACATGCAGCCTGCTTTGCTTTTCCTCTTGTACGTCATCCAGTATGTGAGCACCAAATGAAACTGATGTTGGCAACAAAAGGGCTCAGTGCAGTTCAGGAAAGTGCCTCCAGCTGCAAGGCCGAATTGGTTTGATGGCTTCATTTTAGCAGTTTTACCTTATGGTTGAACTACAAGATTACATGACTTACGGTTTAGTTAAAACATATTAAAACACCATAAATTAGAAGTGTGAAAGCATCACTCAGAACACAAATAAGCACCTGTAGAAGAAAAAAATCACGTTTTTTTTGTTGTTTTTTTGAAAGGTTGACAAAATTGCCATCTTACTCTCCTTCTAAACCCTGTAAAATTTGTACATAAACGGGATGTTCTGTTCTCTTCACACCAGGTTATGGTGGTCTGTAGAACCTCTGGCCACTCATACCCTGCTGATCACAAAGGAAAACCCCCCAAAATAATTGAAATATGAAATCCTCAAGATCCTAATATCATCTTTGTACACACCATCTTGCCCAAGCTGTCACTCAGTGTAACTTCCTTGCAGCTGGTTGTCATTTTAAACCTCTGCAGGAATTTTGTTTTCTCAGTCGCTGTGGTGCGTTTGTCAGAACGGAATTAAAATTTTCAAAACTACTTCTTCAATCTTCAAATCATTGCCACTTGTGAACATATAAAGGGACAGTTTCATGCCTTTGAGCAGTTTGCAAATGCTTGTGTGCATCAATGCAAGTGATTATCTACAATTCTCTTCTTTTCCTATGTTTTCAATTGCTTTTGTCATGTTAATCAAAGCGTATTATACGAGTCTGTTGAATAGTCGGAACCCGCACAACATATAAGCATAATTTCATTTTATTAGTCTTAATATTTCATATTTAAGCATAGACCTTTTTTTTTTTAAAATTTTTTAAAATTAATCTGTCCTGAACTGGTAAATTACTCCCAGGTGAATACTGAGTTTCTCCAACACAGATAAGTATGTGAAACAATAACATCAACCGGTTTTCTGAAATGGCATCTCATGAACCATCAACTGGCGGGTAAGTATATAGTGGGAGAAAAACACGATGTTACATTTCTGACAATGGAAGGACAAAGATTTGGACGAGGTCAACAGAGGGTATAAGAAGAGTAGGAGGATGAGGACATAATGCCCGTTTCCATCACTCAAAAATCATCAAGGTACGGTTTGCAGCCCACAACAAGATGCTGATGAAGTTCCTCTCATCCTGCTCCTCATTCCTCAACCCCATGGAGGAGTTGTTTATGTCATGTATGTATGCAGATGCAGCAATGTTTGTATAGTTTTCCTTAAGGATATTGTCCTGTGTTCACATCTACAAACACAGCTCTGCATTGCTGTGTTTTCCTTCATATCACAGTGACGTGGTCTTTCAGCAAATTACAGGAAAAGCATAGATGTCCAGTCTCTTGCCATTGATTCCCCACTATTATAAGTCACAATACTTATCAAAACTTTCGTTGATACTGTTATATTGACAGCATGACTAAGCAATTTGACTGTCCTATCCGAACACAATGAAACAAAGATTTGTCATTCTGAGACATTGGCATGTTCATTGAGGCAGATATTTACTTTTGAGAAATTTTATAAGAAACTGGATTTTGCATGTAATCAGTGTTGTTTAGTTTTTTGTATGAATTGTTTTGAGAAATGCACCATAGTAACTGATAAAAACTGTAGTTTAAACTAATATCTCCCGTCATTAGTTTCAATGAGTTTACCTTGAATGTATTGGGAGATAATGGGTATTTAATTGGAGCTGGTTAGGTGGTATCACACAGCCATGCATCGGTGTGGGACAGCACTACATTACTCTGGTCTGCAAATGAGAAAAAATATGAAGAAAACGGGTAACTCCTGCCCTCTGTGCCAGTTTATTAAGACATTAAACTGTTCAAACAGAAAAATGTAATGGAGTAATTAAGCGGTTTTGAAATTGTTTTAAAATCTGAATCAAAAACCATCAGTGCCTGCCCAAAGATTCAGACTGTTACAAAAGAATCCCTCTTTTAATTGTGCAAAATGTAATGATGAGCTCTGTCTGAGGTTGTTGACAAATATATATCAGAGAGAGAGGTTGAAGGATGTCAAGCACATAAGAATACACAATTATCGTTACTATTTTGCAAACATCCTGTGGCAGATCGTCATGGTTACATTTTCTATTTTAAAATGTTTTTTTCCTTTGCTCTGTTTCTAAACAACTCTTTATATAATGCCAAAACTATTACCTTTTCTAATCCTAAAAAAATCACCATCCTACTTTTTTTGCAGTGTTGTACGTGTGAAATGCAAATATTGATATAAATATTTTTAAGACACAAAAAACTTACATGTTGAGTTAAATTTGATCAATGTAAGAGTTGCTGTGGTAATGTTTGAAATTGAATTCTTCTGCTTTCCTAGAGTTTGCTTTGTAAAAGAAAAAAAGCAAAATATGTATGTATTTATTATCTGAGTTGTTCTGGTTTAGTCACTATTATTAAGCCATTTCATTGTAGATCTTTCCTATCATTCACATTCTCCATCTTTGCAACAAGGTCAATGCCAGTGACCTTTCTGTATTTCTCTGCTTGTTGCCTGGCAACTGGTGTTGGCCAAGAAAAAGTCTGGTACATAACCTCTGTGTAAACAAGACATAATGTGATAATTAGAGAGACTGAAGGGTTCCCGGTCGTAAAGATAGTTCCGCCAATCAGCCGCTGGCAATCGCTGCATACTGACAAATAAATGGTGTCCATCTTTGTTTTTAAGACACAAAGTCAGAGCAGTCCTGCAAAATAAGTTAAATTAAGAAGACCTATAAATATTTTCCATGTTAGACGGTCATTTATTTTTTTTCTCGGGTATGAAACATCGCTGACTAAATCACATTAATATCCCAGCATATAAGTCATATTCCTTCTGTGATATTTGTTGTCATAATGTTAGTCGAAGAGAAGAGAAGCTGAGTCTTGATCCCCTTTAAAAATACTCAAATATTTGAGGGAGATTCTGGTCCATTTAGGATCAATTTGTATGTTATGAACTTTACTTACGAACTATGTTTGTTCAACAACTGAAACTACTGTATGTGTTTTATGACAAAATGTAAGATTAAAAACCAGTCAACACAAGTTTATTAAACAAGCAGCTTATAAAAATCAAAATAAAAGTTGGGGAACAAAAAAAAAAAGGCCTTGAAAGCTACACATTATATCATATCAAAAAACATTCATAATTTTCATTCGGGTGACAATAAATAGTTAAAACCTTTTAAGGAGTTGAACACAAAGAAACAAACATGAATTTTCTGCTAAATATTTAGTTAAATTCGCCACGATGGATCTGGTAGAATAACCATATAACCAGAAGGAGCCTTTATGTTTGTAATAAAAAAATAGACTGTACCGTACATATTTGTTGTCGTGAACAAAATGGCTAAAATCAGTCTTGATGAGTTAAGTGAGTTTGCAGAAGACCCTCTGGATAACATTTATTTTCAGATCAGTTTGGAGAAAGAATTAAATATGTTGGAAGGGAAATTAATACGTTCCTTAGACTGTTTTCATATGTCAAAAAGCAGAGGTTTGGATCACAATCCTTTTGATCAAAAGAGTTTAATATTCGAAAGGAACGACATAATGCCACCCCAATCTCGCACACCGCACCTGGTGTTTTTCTTTTTTTTTTTTTTTTGTGGTTCTTGCTGCCTCTTCCCTTTTATCTCCTTCTCCTGTCCCTCTGCATCCATCTCTTCATCCTCACTCCTCCAACTTCTTCTCCAGTCCCTCTTTTACAACTTGACGACCACAGCTGCCACCATTATCGTCAACAACAATAACCGCTACAGCGCTACAGCATTTTAGCAAAGAACTCATTATTTCTCTTTCTCCTAAAATCTCTTCTTTTGCAATAAAGATGTTTTTACTACTACCTTATGAGTTTATCAACTTTGACGCTTTAAATGGGACAACATGATCAAAACTGCACCTTCTATCATTCAAAGATTGCAAGTATGACCTTAAGAAAAGAATTCTGATTAGTTGAGCCAAAGCATTTATCAGCCTTGTCAGCTCCACCGCCACAGAATACCATATAGGCATAACATTTTATTTAGTGTTCATCTATCAGTTTATATCCCCTTAGATCACTGAAAGAGCGCTACTGGTGGATTTCAATATGTCTAAATGGAAAGATTTTTTGTTGCAGTCAGGAATGAACAAGGAGTTCAACAAGGCAAATACTTAATACAGATCCAAAGAGAATGCAACTATGCTGCTTGTTTTTCTCTAAAAGCTAAAATTGTACCTGATTTGTGGTGGTTTGTTGTTGACAAAGCACAAGTAGCTTGAGGGATCTTCTCCTCTGTTAGCTTTTAGGCTGAAAGTAAGAAGGGCAAACCCATGAAGGTTTCAGGAGTATCTTGAAATCTAGATTTTTCAGCCAGATTCGCCTGGATTCTACATTTGCTGGTTATTGGTGGGAAACAATTTACTCATTGCAGGAGTAATCTTGTTTCACTTTGGGTGCACGTTACGAGCACCTGATTAAGCCACAGATTAAGCTTTGTCTGATTAAGTAAGTTGTCGATTATTGAAAAAAAAAAAAACCTTTTTAGCTAACCTGCAAACTAGCTTCTCCAAAATTAAACTGAGTTATAAAAATCTATATTGTTTCTTTTTGTACACAAGAAGAAATTTGAGTTAATCACGTTATCTCTTACATTGTGCTTGAAGTTTCCTTAATTTTTAGTTTTCAAATTAGGAACCTCACTTTCATCACAACAAGGTTAAGTCAGGTAAAACTATATCATTTTTACACAAAAATGACTTAGCAGTAATATTAGCAATCTGTAGTTCTACGTTTGCAATCATGTAGAAAATGTCAGTTTCTCTTTAAAAAGTAACTTTCAACATAACGCTCTTTGAAACTTATTTTTTATAGCAAATGATTACTGTCTTAATGTTTCTTATTTTCACACAACTAACATGCAATGTAAGCTGATTAATTCATTATTATTTCTAACCAAGAGGGTTGTCTGTTGCTAATAGGATATAAATGTATTCTTCTGACAAAGCCTCCCTTTAAAAAGCCTGAACCATTTATTGAAATCCTTGTCTGTTTTTTACAGGTCACTGATCTGGTGTTCCAGTATCTGAAGATGCTGCAGAAACTCGGACCACAGCAAAGGTACCATCACACTCAGATTTACATACTGACACAAAGTAGATACAGCAACAAAAATTTCTTCTTTTTATGTAAAACAAATTTTATTTTATTTTTTTGTGCATCTAAAAATGTATTTTCTCCATTTTACGACTTAAAATGAATTTATTTAATGAATTTGCTTTGCTGACTGCTTGTGTGTGTTTGTTGCTTGTTGTTTTGACCTGTTTACATGAGGCTCATGTTGTGATGTCTGAGGTTTTCTTTCGGGCGAATAAAAGTTAGAACTTTGATTATTTCTCGATGCCTTCAGAATATACGAGGAGATCCAGAGGATAGAAGCAAATGAGTTTCACTACCAGGAACAGGTAAGGATATTAACACAAATACCTGAGCCTAGAAATATTGTGTTGTATAAGGGGAGACAAAAAGCACCCTGTTTGTTTTCCTTCTTGTCAGATTGACCCCATAGAGAACGTAGAGGACATTTGTGAATGCATGCAGTTGTTCCCTAAGGAGGACTTTCTGACAGGAGATCATCTTATGTTTGAGTACAACCCTGAAGTAAGTAGCTCAGTCGTTCTGGGATTTTTCTTCTGAAAAGCAGCATTTCTCTTTTTAGACAAAGGTGTTAATGAAACGGGTCACGCAGATGCAAAAAAGTCTGGGTTTTGTACAATAATGAATTTGCGGCTTACAGCTTTCTATATCAGAAACGAGCTGTTGGCATTGTGCACCTGTCTTCTGTTATGGATGGGAGCTACGATCTAATTCTGGCTCTTCATTCTGTCTGCAGCCTCATTCACTGTGATATGCAGAGTGCTTCTCACAGTCGCTGCCTTGTAGAAAGGATTCATTCTCCTTTCGCTTTTTTTTTTTTTTTTTTTTTTTTTTTAACGTTCTGTCAAATTACAGAACCAAACTTCAAAGCGTTTCACTCTATTGTACAAATAAATCTGAAAAGTGTGACATACATTTGCATTCAGCTCCACCCCGAGTGATGTTCTTTATAGAACCACCTCTTACTGCCGTCTCTGCCAGCTTGCCAAATCTGGAAACATCAAGTAAAAACAGCAATTTTTCAGGTTTTGTTGGTTGCCAGTTTGATCTGGGCTTTCACTGGGCCACATTTACTACACCAATGTTCTTTTATATAAGCCATTTATTAGTGTCTCTGTCTATAACGTTTGGATTGTTGGTCTGCTTGAAAGACCCCCATACCTGATAATTGCCTGTCCCTGCTGAACAAAAAGTATCACCACAGCATGACTGTGTGCATGACTGTGTGTCACATTGGATGGTGTGTTAAAGGTGCTGTGAAATGATGGGTTTTCCAGTCAGAAATGTTTTGGTTTCATCTGACCTCTTCAACATGTTTGGTTGTGTTCTCTACATAAACGTCAAACAGGTGTTCAGATGCCGTTCTATCACCGGCTTTCTTTTTGACACTCTACTTTAAAGGCTGAATTTGTGAAGTATAAATATAATCCATTTCTTAGTAATGGATCATATTATTGATCATTCTGACAATTAATCAGATTTTACAAAAATGATCAAACTGCAGATTTTGTATTTAACCACTTAAACCTTTTTATACAATATCAGGAATATGTAAAATTCAATAACATAGCATTCCTTTAGTGTAAGTAAGATCATTTTTAGCAATGAATCTGATCTATTTTTTTTTTTTTTCAATTAAATTAAGAACTGGACAGCAAAAGGTGCTTAATAGAAGTTTTTTTGTTTGTTTGTTTTTTTTTTACAGAATTTGAACCACATGAAGCTAAAGCTATGTCATTTACAGATTTACATTTTTTTTGTATTCTTAATTGTAAATTGTATATATCTTTTGTACAGTTTTAGCTTAATTACTACCGTGAATGTTCTTTCAGCAAGTAGCTTGTGTTTGAGTCTTTCTACTCCCATTAACAATTAATCAATTACTAAGTGACTTGATGTTTATTTCAATTATCGCTCTATCATGATTAATCCAATTAATCCTCCCAACATATTCTCCCCTGTACTTTTAATATTTTCTGCTCATCCAGAGTTACAATAGACTTCTTGGTTGTTGCTTTTCTCCTTTCCTCTAATAAATGTTCATTCCTGACCCGTCAGTGTAGATAGATATTACCTGACAGTGTTTCAAAGTTCAAAAGGGTATGTAGTGATACACTGAAAATAAAATAAGTAGTGTAGGGAACTGCTGTGACATGTGCTACAAACTGAGCTTGTTTTCCTTGTGTGTTCAGGTGATCGGTGCATCTCTTTCTCTGCTAACCCCAGAGAACGCTAACCTGATGCTGCTGTCACCAGAACACGAAGGCCAGTGTCCCCTCCGGGAGAAGTGGTTTGGCACACAGTACAGTGTGGAGGGTATGTGTGTTGTTTGTTATAATAGTGAAGAAAAAAACAAACAAACTGATGCTACTCAGTGTGACCTGAAGCCCATATAGTGGTGGGAAAAGCCAGAGCAACGAAGTCAGAACATTTTAATTAAAAAGTGTACAGAAGTAGGCGTTAATGCCTCAGGTTTGCTACTATAAAGCGATTAAATAGATTAGTTTTATGCATTTACGGCGAAGTTTTCTTGCTGGCTGATGAGTGCGTGAACTCTATGCAGACATTGAGAAGAAGTGGATGGAGCGATGGAGTGGAAACATGGAGCCAAACAGTGACCTCCACCTTCCTGCGGAGAACGAGTTTATTGGTGGGTAAATAAGCGCCTCTAAACCCAACAGAGTGAGAAAGTGCCCAGTTGCGGTCTACATAGCAAAGGGTCAAAAGTAAACAAGATTGTGCTTTTGCTCTTTATTCACCCATCCAGTTAATACAGTCATTACTGCAGTTTGTCAGGAGGCTTTTTCATGTGTGACTCAATTGTTAGAAGAGTTGGAATTCAAGCTAAAAGTCGTGAGCTCCCAAAGCAGAACAATTGATCTTTGTAGCTCTTCGGTGGACGGAGAGAGTTTGTTTATTTCGCTTTCCTTTTTCTTTTTTTTGAGCTCTTTGCTGTGAAGTTGTTTGATTGTTCTGTATTTGAATGGTGGATTGATGTGAGTTTCGGCTGTCCTTTGTTGAAAACAGAGGAAGGTAAAAATTTGCTCTGCTGTTAGATGTGATTGGACTTATCACCCTGAATGTCTGAATGATTTTTAGGTCCAGACCCCTGTAGAGCAGGAGAAACTTTCAAGGACCCAAACTTAGCAAATTCTGGGAAAAATGGGATGGAGAAATCAGAATTTGTTTTATTTTTTAACATTTTCTTAACTTTGTTTTGATATCTTTTTATTTAGGTGTTTCATACCTGTAAAAATCATTCTCCCATAAAACCTGGATCTCCGGAAAGAGGCAAACATTTCCCAAATAAACTTTGCAGAGTTGTTTAATTCAGTAATTTCTCTGATTTGGAATAGATTTTTTCCTCGCATCATCTATGATAGAATTGGCATGAAATAAAAGATTTTAGTGGGACTTCCAGTGGGTGAAATTGGGGCAAAAACTCTTTCTCTGCACTGTACAATACATTTTCTTAACTCTGACACACTGAATGCATAACCACGCTAAGGATCTCATATAGACACAGGCCTATTGAGAGTTACTTTCAACAAAAGTTTCAATCTTGAGACCCAGGTGGTGCTAGTTTACGCTGCGTTAGTTGAAGATTTCCAGCAGCTCCCTTTGGGGGCAGAGGGACTTTATTGCATTTGAAAATTTGCACCGCATGCTGTCACCACTCTTTGACAGGTAAGAGTGGTACTTTACCTCCTTAGACTCGACATGAAAGCTGCTGGAGGTGAAGCTTACCTGATTTTTACTCTCGGCGTGTGATAATAAAAGCAGCTCAGGTGCTACGCAAGCCTAAAATTGACTCATGACTGATAAAACACACACACAAAGGTTTTTCACACATTTACTTAATCTGAGAGACTCCACTGACTGAGCAGATGACAAGATGTCAACATGATTAATTTTATTTACCAAAACATGATGATCTCTCGGTAGCCTGCTTCTAATACTGGGTCAAAATTTCAATCACTGGAGGGAAACTTGTTTTTTCTCAATTTGCTCAACTCATGAACTGACTTGTTTCACCTTACTCGTGATTTGAGTTGGTTCTGAGTGGAAAGGTGGATGAACCTTCTGTTGTGTGCCTTTATTTAGCCACCGACTTCGACTTGAAGCCCTCTGACTGCCCAGACACAGACTTCCCCATCCGGATAGCCGCCAGCGATGAGGGCTGCCTCTGGTACAAGAAGGACAACAAATTCAAAATCCCCAAAGGTGTGTGCAAACCTGCACTGTTTCTTTTTGTGGCATCATACGAGATGTTTCCATAGATGCATTTAATATCGACAGAGGCGTGCTGAGACTTGTTTACCCTCTCTCCTCCTGCAGCATACATCAGATTCCACCTAATCTCCCCCATAATCCAACAGTCCGCAAAGAAGTAAGTTCAGGCTCAGATATGAGTTAGGAACAGTAACGTATGAATCCTGCTTTAACCTGCCGTCAGCCTCTAGTTACTCTTAATATTTACTTTAACCCCTCCACAGATTCAGTTTTGTTTATCCTCCTGGCCTTTTCCTTGCTAAAGCTTTGTTCTTACCCTTGCTTTATACTTATCATCTTTTTTTCTTTCTTGTTCAGATTTTTTGTCACCTTTTGATGTATATATATTTTTTAATTTTCTCCCTTTCTTCATCCTGTCGACCTCCAGCATAGTCTTGTTTGATCTGATGGTCAACATCCTGGGCCACAACTTGGCCGAGCCGGCCTACGAGGCTGAAGTGGCGCAGCTGGATCACAAGCTGGTGGCGGGCGAGCACGGCCTGATCATCAAAGTTAAGGGATTCAACCACAAGCTGCCTGTGAGTGAACTCATCCATCAGTACACGGCAAAAACTTCAATGTACTTTTAAGATGAAGGTTAAAAAAAAAAAAGAAATATGATAAGTGCGGTGTGCCTCTTTGTTGAGCTCCCCTGAGGCGGCGTAGAAACATTTTTAACTCTGTTGGAGCAACAGAGTTAAAAATACGTAACAGTTTGTACAGTGTGCATCCCTGAGAACCCATGTGGATTGTGGGAGAATCTCTCAGCCTCACTCTCTCTGACCACGTGTCTCTCTGCAGTTGCTATTTCACCTGATTGTCGACCACTTGGCTGATTTTTCTGCCTCCGATGATGTCTTCAGCATGTTCGCCGAGCAGCTGAAAAAAACCTACTTCAACATCCTCATTAAACCCGAGAAACTCTGCAAGTACGTTATGTACCCTCAGTTCCCCCTGCTTTGCCTCCCCCCATATGAATCATTGCAAAGTCTGCGTTGCCTTCTAGTGGTGAAACGTGTGACAGCCCTGAAAAGGAAAGCCCTCCACATCTGTCTCACCTGTTTATATTCTCTGACTTGCCAGTGCTTCCTCTCTGCTCCTCCCAGGGATGTGCGTTTGCTGATCTTGGAGCACGCTCGCTGGTCCATGGTGGAGAAGTACCAGGCTCTGACAGCCGGTCTGACCTGCGAAGAGCTGCTGGAGTTCAGCCGGAGCTTCAAGGCCGAGCTGTTCGCCGAGGGGCTGGTGCAGGGGAATGTCAGCAGTACTGTGAGTCCACAGAGAAACTATGCTATTGACTTACTGAAATGAATCTGCTGATGTTCACTTTAGTTGAATTTAAATTGTATTGGACGTCTCCGTCTTTGTTTTGCTGAGTCCGTCTTATCATTACTCCTTATTGCGTTTCCTCCACAGGAATCGGTGGCGTTCCTGAAGTACGTCACTGAGTAAGTTCAACTTCTGCTCTTCTTAATTGGCCTCCTAAGCAAAATACCAATAGCGTGAAATCAGATAGATTTGATTGCAGCCTCTCTGTGCCTCACCTCTTTATCTGTTTCACTTGCTCTGCATTTTCCTGGCTGACCGCCTTTTACCCGTTGTTATTCTCCTGGCAGTAAGTTGCAGTTCTCCAAGCTGCCAGCAGAGGTGCCGGTGACTTTCAGAGTGGTGGAGCTTCCTCAAAAGCATCACATCTGCAAAGTCAAGTCCTTAAACAAAGGGGACGCCAACTCTGAGGTCACCGTTTACTACCAGGTAACGAGTCAAATCACAGAGTAAAAACTATTAAATTCATACAATTAAGGCCTTAAAATGTCTTTAAAAAATGCCTTAAATACAATGTAGGTTTTTCTAATGGGACTTTTGTATCAAGAAAACGTTTGAGTTGTGTGCAGACTTCATCACTCGCTCCACTCTGTGTTTCAAGATGGTTAAGGTTGTCAGTGACAAGCAGCTAATACCTGCTATTTAACTCGTGTTTTTGCATCCATCATCCAAAAAAGGCTTCCCAACAAAAAGTCCACAGAAGTTTTGAGTCCCTCCCTGAAAGAAATGCCTTTCTTCTGTTCATTTTTGTCACGATATAGGTCTTCCTCCAGAAACCCCGGATCAGTAATTTCTCTAAAACATTCAGCATTTGTTTCTTTTTTTGCGTTCATTATCTTTTTATTGCACTTTTCTTCCAGTCTGGGCCCAAGGCTTTAAGGGAGCACACTCTGATGGAGCTACTGGTGGTACGTGTTTAATCTCATCAGGCCTGGTGCTCACCCCCTCTGGTACTGACTGAGTTGTTATTTTTCAGATGCACATGGAGGAGCCCTGTTTTGATTTCCTCAGGACAAAAGAGACTCTGGGGTGAGTTTCAGCTGCAGCCGAAAAACACTTTTAATATTATTATTATTATTATCCTTAACATTACTCATTTGTGACTTTGACAACTTGTCACTACTGGACATCTGTCAAGTTGGCGGTTTTTCAAATGGCTATATGTGAGGGGAAAAAAATCTAATGCAAAATGGTAAAAAATTTAATTTTGAGATGTCATTACATTTAGGTCATAATCATCAAAGTTTCCTGAAATAAAACTACAAATATATGTGTGTGATGAAAAGGTTTCATAAACTTGTCACATTTTTTTTTTTATTATTATAATTATCATTCAGTTGCTGAATTTAATAATTTTGTCAAGGATATTGTTCTTTATTGGGATGAACCTTTATGTCAGGTTCTGGTTTTTTATGAAGAAATGAAGCCTGGCTTTGGAGAGCTGTTAAGGAACCAGCAAATCTGTCTGCATCTGCACATCTCATTTCTTTGTGTTTTCCTCTTGGATACAAAAGAAGCCAATAATGTGTTTATACCTGCACTAAGTGCTGCTTAATGCCAGATTGATATTTTTCATAAATTTAAAGACTTTTCATGCCTGGATTTGTGCGAGACTTTGAAGCAATCGAATTTCACTCTCTCCCTCCCCCCAAATCGTTTCTCTCTCCAAATCCTACCCGCTGTCTTTTGTTTCTCCCTCTGCAGTTACCACGTCTCCCCTACCTGCAGAAACACCTCTGGTGTTCTGGGTTTCTCTATCACCGTGGAAACACAGGCGACTAAATTCAAGTGAGTCCGCAGCACAATTTTTACCCTTTAAAGATCCGATCTATCTTAACCACTTTCCCCCGGATCCGGGATATGATATATCTGACTGTTCACCCATTCCCCAGCTACAATTTATCTGCGTGGTGCTGGAAATGGAGGGAGTGGAGCTGATAAATGACTAACGGGATCAAATTCAACCCACAGCCTCTAATATCTCCCCGCTCTCATCTCTCCCCCAGCTCCGAGTTGGTGGAGTTAAAGATTGAGGAGTTCTTGGCTTCGTACGGGAAGGAGCTCGGTGATTTGACTGAGGAGGCCTTCAGCACCCAGGTCTGTGTGTGTGTGAGAGGGGGGGGGGTGTGTGTGTATTATTGGAGCTTCTGCTGCTCATAAAGAAGCTACAGGAACTTAAAAGTTACCAAAAGTTTGACTGGAGTAACTTTTCTGGCACGGTGGCTGCGCGTCTTATTCATCTAGATGTAATATGTTTGCGGGAACCAGCGTGCGGTGTGTGTTCTCCGTGCAGGTGACCGCTTTAGTGCAGCTGAAAGAGTGTGAGGACACGCACCTCGGGGAGGAGGTGAACAGGAACTGGCAAGAGGTGTTGACGCAGCAGTATGTGTTTGACCGGCTCAACAAGGAGGTGAGGAGGAAGCTAATCCTTTAACACGCTGTTATTTCTCTGAAGTCTTCATCTGCTCTGTCATCTACAATTATCATGTCTGTTAATAAAATCTCTCCAGTCTGCACCCACCGATTCTGATCCGTTCAGGATTTCTGAACCTTTGGTGCCACCTAGTGAACCAGTTTCCCATTTCTCCCAGTTCTTAAGCAGGTTATTGTTATTAAGTTCACATCAACACTCTTTATGCGCTGTTTACGAGCCATGCCAAGACTTGTAGCGTCCTTATTTTGGTTTTAGCAGGAAATTGTCTTTTCTACTGTCATTTAATATGATTTTCTCTTGAAAATTGAAAAATAATAATAAAAAAAAAAGATTGACATATACTTCTCATCCTTTGTAAAAGTATTGCACATTTCCTGATTTTGTTTTTTGGTATTCATTGTTTGGATTATATTTAATACAACAACACAAAGTGGTGCTTAACTATGAAATGAAATAATTTTTCTTTCATTTTTATGAAAAATATTGCATGCATTTAGCCTCCTTTACTCTGATACCCCTAAATAAAATCCAGTTCAACCAAATGCCTTCCCTTGGTTTATGTATGGTATTTATCATATTGACATAATTTATCATGATAAATGTGTTGTCATAAGAATTTCGATTTATCCTTAACATTTAAAGCAATCAGTGTTTTGTTGAGATTATTTTTTACAATTTTCTCCACAGTTTATCAATGAGAACATCAATAATTGTGAAAATATGATTAAATACAGTTGATGTTGCAGTGTAGTGATACAAATCACACTTTGTGACTGGTGTCCTAAAGAGGCATGTTACAAATTTTTGTTTTTCAAGAGCAGTGTTTTTGTTTGTGAAGTTGTGATTGCTGGGCCACAGCGATGCCAGTCACCTAAAAAAAGGAGTAACAAATACTTCTTATTGTCATGTTAGGCTTTCTCACAGTAGCAGCACAAAATATCATGAAAAACCTTCAGTCCATATCTACTGTAGTTTTCCTGTGTGTGGATCCTGTTGTGGAGAAGCTTAAAGCATCTGGTAAAACTGTAATTTGACCAAAACATGTATGTCCACCTAAACTGACTAGACATGGGTATGAATACGTTAGGAAGACGCTGTATGTCTGTAAGTCGCATATTAAATACTCATATAATTTGGTTTGGAATTAAATGTAACCAGTTGAGAGTACCTTCTTGACTTTTTTCAGATCGCTGCTCTGAAGCAGATGAGCAGAGACGAGCTCCTCTCCTGGTTCCAAAAACATCGGGACGAAACCAGCCGCAAACTTAGCGTCCACGTAAGCGACGTCGTCACGTCCGGCTTCGATGCGGATGCGAGACATTTTCATTGCGCCGCTCACACGTCTGCACCTCTTTTTCTTCTTTTTAAAGGTGGTGGGATTCGGTGCTGAGGAGAATGATGGGGACGGTGAGGGTAAGAAGAAACAGAAGCGAAAAGCAGAAGCAGATAAACAGGAGGAAGTGAGCGAGTCTGCGTATGGTGAGGTGTCAAAGCTCACCTTGCTGCCCGCCTCCTCGAAGATAGAGGGCGCCATCCCCATAATGGACATACCAGATTTTATCAAAGGCCTGCCGCTCTTCCCTTACCACAAGATTCTCGAATGAACATGAGCTGAAGCTGAGCGACAGACGGCTGAGCTCCGCCTCTCGCTGACTCTGTCCTGTTAGAGATGCAGCCGCTAAATGTCAACATCAGCTGCTCTCGAGGTCTGGACGTTGCAGGTTTTAAATACACTGTGTTCTTAAGAAAGAAGACTGGGAGTGATGGCTGGGTTTTCTTTTAACTGATTGTTTTGCATGCTGACATAGCGGAATGGAGAAAGAAAAAACAAACGATTGCTGGGAAAAAAATGAATTAAATACTTTTCAGCTTCTGTTCTCCTCTCAGGTTCTCAGTTTAATTTAAATTTAAAAACTGCTCACCGGTTTAGTACCTTGAAATGTAGATGTTTTAATGTGAGGAGCCGTGTCCTCCTGTCATGATGTGGCATTGTCATAATGGAGGAAAAAAAATGAATAAACGATTGAAGGAATGTCACCATTTATAATAAATTGATAAAACAATTCTGCTAAAACTGGAAGAATCTTGAGATTTTGAGAGGTAAAAGAACATTGTTTATTTTAAATGATAAAAATGCCACTTGAAAAATGTGACAAAATTATCAATTAATAGTAATACAAAATAATGGACGGCTCAAGACGTTTTATCTCTTACGCTCTTGTGTTATGAATTGAACATAGTCTTAAAAGCTTGTTCCTGATATGAGCACTTTTAAAATATCTTAACACTTTAGGAAGAATCAGAAGACAAATGTTGACATTTTTCAACAAAGCAAAGTAAGAATATAATGTTTGAAGAATGAAAATGTTTTTAAAAAATATATTTTTGTACTTACTTACCTGAAATATTGCAACAATTCACCACATCTGTCATAGAAAATCTGGTCCAATATTTGTCCAAATATGTTGAACAAAGCCTAGTCCAAATTAAATTCAGTTCAACACAATGTTAACATACCCTGATCTGATTACATACAGTCCAGTAACACAAAACCAGACATTCTTAAAATGACCTGGTCAAAGTCACAAGTCTTAAAAATTTAACATGAAGGAAAAGCCGTGAAGCCATTTATTGCTAATGTTATTAATTTAACACTGAAAATTCCTCCAAATTAACGGCAACATGTTCTTATCAGCACGTTTGTTGTCGCTTACCCTTGAAGTGATCTTTATCATCTGTAATGTGTGGTTAAGATGTCTCACTCAGATTCATTCAGTCATTTATGCTCACATTCAGAAGTTATGGGTAAAAAAAAAATCTGATTTTTAAAGAACCAGGAAAAAAGTATTAAATTAAGCTCAGAGCCAAACTTCTTAATTAAGAGGGAATTTGCAGGGTTTTTGGTAATGTCCCTTAATCTTAATGGACCGGGGGAAATTTTTTTTTTTTTTTCCCCAAGAAAATTGAAGGCATAAAAGAGGATTTGCTGAGCTGGCAGAAAATGACTTTCACAGAATGAAGAAAAAGCCCACTAATGAGCTTAAACACAGCTTAAACTAGACATGATCTATGCCAAAACTGGGGTGACGTTTCCACCAACTGTGCAAGGTGGCCAATCTTAAGCTTCTGTGCCCAGCTTTTTTATTTATTTATTCATTTTTATATATATATATATATATATTCCAACACTGGAAAAAGACAGTGGCACTTTGCTCTACAGGATGTAATTAAAATCTGATCAAGAGCCCAGCAGAGCGTGTGAACACAACTGACTAATATGCCCACGGGAAAGTCTCCCCTGGTAATAACGATGCAAAATAGGCCAGAAATAAAAGGTGCTGGAAAAAACGCAGCCAGATGTACCTGTGGGATTGACGCTGCGGCTCTTCTTCCCACTGACTCGGTGTGGAAATCTTTTGACGGGTTCTGGGCATATGCTCGCAACATGCTGTATAGCAAAGCCCCCAATGAGCTTTCTTGCTGATGACAAACAGATCTAATTAGCTCTCAGGTTATTGTGATCTGAGCTGCGCCTCCCTGATGGATCGGCCACGGTCATATCCTCTGGAGACTACAGGATATTAAGCATGGGTTACTTGTCCTACATTACACCGCGCAGACCTGAAATACTGCGGCTTTGATGCTGGAGCAAATTATGAAACGGCAGCTTTTTTAGCTCAAGGAAAGCAACTCTCTCTAGTTTTTGTCTTTCACCACTGCCTCTTTGTCCTCGAGGGCCAAAACGTAGAAACCGCCGTCGATTTTAACAAAGAAAATTCTGCTCTTTTTGGCCCTGCAGCATTTTAAAGAAAGGTTTACCAGCAAAAAGTCCTCGACTTTATCGCTTTATATAAAATCACATCTGAAAAATATTGAGTAGAAATGTTAATTTACATTCAAGTAATGTAAACAATTAAAACCTTTTTTTTTTTTTTTTTTTTTTTTTATAATTTTAAAAAAAAAAAAGTGAATTCCTGGAAAGAAATCTCCAAAACACCAAAGACAGGTTAAATCAGGAAAAACCCCTTACAAAAACCTGAGCCAAAGGGTATGCAGCATTTTGAAGGAGGTTTCAACCTTAATAATTCAGTCTGACGGTAACGGCCAGAGTGAACCTCATTGTGAGTTTAAAAGAGTCTGAGAAAGACTGCAGCTTGATCGTCTGGGAAGGGATTAAAAGAGCTCTCAAAATGACTTGAAATCACCCTTTCGTCATTTGGAGAGTAGTTTATGTGCGGAGAACATTCACAACATCGCCAAGTTCACCCGAAATGACCGCAAGATGCTTCTAGGAACGTCCAAACACCCTGAAATGCCTCCATAACACAGCAGCAGGTGCTCCCCACTGTTTATAAGAGGGTGTTTGATTGTAAAAGTTAGAAAGAGACTTTACAAGTTTAACTTTTAAGGGTGAAAACGTGTCCAGTTAAAGGCCAGCTGTGACAGAACAGGACGTGTCGGTCTGGCCTGATCACCATCATGTATTCTACAACGTATCGGAGGGTGCTTAAGGAAATGGTAGACTATCTGGAAAGAAAAAGAAAGAAATCTCCAGCAGAACTGGACCCTTTCAATATGAGAGTGGTCCCCAAACTTACCAGTAAACCCACCAAGGACTTGCTGAAAATTAAGAAATGGAAAGAAATGATGTGAGAGCAAAACAAGCAAAAACCCTTTAAAGCATGGTGTTTAACTTTTTGTTAAATGGGCTAAATGTATTCAAAACCCTTCTTTTTCAAGGGATAAATCACCTGAAATGTTAATTTAAGCATTTCGTTTGAAAGAGCAGAATAAATAACGGGGTGCCAGGTGAGAAATTAACTGTAAATCTTCAAAAGGAAACGACACCATTTCCTACATATCCGTGTGTCGGCGAGTTATTTTTGTTTTTGTTGTCTTGGTTCGGTTTATTAGCGGAGCTGGAATATGCTGCTGCTCCTGCTGCTGCGCCTCACTTGTGCGCCTACGCAGACAGCAGTGAGGCAGTGACGGAGCTCACCGGATGAGAACGGTCATGACCGTGGTCTTTGAGGCATGCAGCCGTGTCACTAGTTGTTGAGCGCCTAAAAATGAACTAGGGCGGAGCTGTCCGCAGTAGCTGGTCCTGCTAAAAGAGCCTTTGTGACTTTGTCCCACAGTGTTGTTTTCAAGCTGTGTTTCCCGTCAGGAGCTATTCGGTCTCCTCTTATGCTAGAAGGAAGCCTATCGCAAATGCATGCGGACAAGCTTGCTCGTGAATCAGTGAAGATTAGATTTGTTCACCGGACACACACACACACACATGCATGTTTTTGTGGCTATCTTTGTGAGGACTTTCTATTGACTTCCATTCATTTCTGCAGCCTAAACCTTACCCTTATCCTAAGGGTATGTAACCATTACATACCTAACCAAAACTCAATTCACACCTTAGTCCCAAGTCTGACCCCTGACTCAAAAACAGCATTTCCCTTTGTGGGGACCAGGCTTCAGTCCCCACAAGGAGCAGTGAGTCCCCACAATGTAGCACGTGTCAGGAAAATGGTCCCCAACAAGGAATTACAAAACAAACTCGCATGCATACTTGCTCTTTTTTTCAACCCATGTAAACTTCATACTGCTACCCTGTCATTCCTGTTGTCTTTCTAATTTCATCTGAGGAACCCTGCCAAGGCTGTAATGAACTCGAGTCATGAGAGGCCGCCATGGAAGGCTGTGATGTGCAGCAGGGAAGAAGAAAAGGAACAGGAAGGGAAGGGAAGGCACAGACAGTGTTAAAGAGAAAGAGGGCAATCCAGGTTAACGCGACGCGTTTCTGTGACTTGTGTTTGTGTCTCTCTGTGAGCCGTGCGTAATGTTGTCCAGGTTTTTAAATTAATCGGTGCGGCGGGGTGGATCGTCTAAGCTGGTGTAATGTGTCGACTCCTTTATTCAATTTGAGCAGTAATCTTAGCGCTCCCCACTGGCGCTGCCTTCATCAGCCCCCCGCTATAAAACTAGCTTCGCTTAGCCACGGCCAGACAGAGGATGAGTCATTAACAGGATGTGGGTAATACTTAAATAAGGGAAGCCATGCAGACTAAATCTCCTCATTATATTATATTATTATGGTCAAGAAGGACTTTGTTTGCATGAGCAGTTTCAGCTCTATTTGGAGTTAAGTAGACGGGGACAGTGCTACTATCTTTTATTGTAAGGGCCGTTAACCAGGATTAGAAGTATTACTGCTAATGTGATTTTTTAATATTTTGCCCCTTTTTAAATTCTGACCTACGACTGAAGAGCTCCATTAGGCCTCTTTCACACTACCCTGCATAGATCATCAAAGCAGATTTGGAAAACCTTATTTTATTGTGAAATCAATTCATATCCAAATGCGTCCTTGGTACTCGGGTCATTGGTAACTCCCTGCTATTTTCTTGACCATCCAACCACAATGTCACCATGGGCTTCACATTGAACAGAGGCGATTCACATCATTCTACCATTTTTTTCTGTAAATATAATGTGAGGTTTCTGCACGTCCACCGTCCGATTCAGCCTTCCCTGTAAAGGAGAGGTGTCACTCTATGATTTATTTTTGGAAAAGACAAGACATTACTCTGACTTGATTTGGCAAAGCAGAAACCCATCCGCAGTGGTCTTAATGACGTAGAATTTGAGTTCTCATGTTGTCGGCCAATCCTATTCCTGCTCCTGCCAGCCATTCTATGAAAGAGTTGGGCTTATTACAGGATTCCTCATTAGCAGCGAGATGAGAACAAAATTTCTTAGAAAATTGGGTGATGTGTGGATTGAGTGGCTGTAAGACAATGATCAAACTATTCTCAGAAAAGTAAACTGCATGCAGTTTATGTACCACGGAGTATTTGGAATTGATTTAACAAGTACCTGATATAGTTGAACATTACCGTAAGAGTTTAGTGCTTTCTGACAAGGTCACGCCATGAATATTTTTAGCAGCTTATACACAGGAGAGAATGTTTTGTTGTTCAGCAGAAGCAGTGGAATAGGCCATTTTTCCAGATTAATGTTACAGTGGAAAAGTGTTTTCTTTGAACAACAAAAGGGCACATGAATAAATTCACAGTATTTGTGTTGTCTTTTTTTTTATTATTATTTATTTTTTTTATCCAGTGTTCAGTCTTTTTGAGTTGTGGTGCAATAATTCCAAAATCATATTATTAACCCAATGGGGCCACTGCTTCTGTCTCTCCCTCCTCCTAAAGATAATGTCTAAGATTCTCTTTCACAGCTTCACAAATATATTTAGCATTTTAACAGTAGCCCACAGAACTCACAACTTCCCTCCATCACACAGCAACCATGTGCGCAATTTGGAGGTGTGGGCGCTTCTCCTCATTTTGGGGGGGTTCTTGTGTAATTTGCCCTTTTCTCATCAGATTCTGATAAAACTTTAGCTTTATGTTATTAAACATAAATAATGTTATTTGTTATTTATGTTTAATAACATAAAGCTAAACTTTAGGTTTGTGTTATTAAAGCTAAAGTTTAATCAGTAATACTTTTATAACAGATTTATCAGATCATGATTTCTTGGTTAATGTCAAGTTGTCATAACGAAGACATTATAAGACGTATAAGAGGGTATAGTTTTGCAATTATGATTTTTCTCATCATAAAAGTGTATTTAATGGCAATTTGTAAGGCCTTGCAGTTTATTGTTGCAGCTCCCTAAACATTTTTTAATGCTATATTTGTTTAACTTTTCATATTTAGAAAGTTACAGGTTATGTAATGAGGACGACTGCATGAAGTTTATTCACAGCAACATCCTCTGATTGCAAATGTCATACGTTAGACCGTTTACAATATTTGCTTAATCGATGGAGAGATAATGGAGGAATGGCCCACGCCGGAGCATGAAATGGCTTTCTCGTCAATTATCTAATTAAAATTGAGCTCTGGATAAACGGCGTGCTGCATACTGAACAGCAATAACACCTCACCGTTTTATCCAGTTCCAAAACAAAGCTGTGAGAATTGACTCAAAGCCTGTTCCTGCTACATTAATTGCAGAGCGTTGAAATCTTTGCACATAGACCGAACGGCAAAAATAGTTTCTAAACACTTTTCAGGACTCCTGCATCGTGTTGTTTTATGCAGACTTGGTTCTTTTTCTGCCCTTTGTATTGAAAGGAAAACATAGGTGGCCACTTCCTTATGGACTTTCCACTGAGTGAGATATCCAGGGTATATATCTCTTAAAGCCAGACGTCCTTCGACTCGGCAGCACTTTACTAAATGATCGGGAGGCCTTCCCAGGCCAGAAGGGATTTAGAAACCCTTTTTATAAAAATATCACATTTGCATGACATTGAATTGACAAATTGTGTCAGGCTACATCAGCTCTGGAGCAGGCTGGCCTTTAGAAATACCAGGGGATTTTCTGAGTGGACTGCAGTGTGAATGGGCCAGTAACCTATGTGTTATTAAAATAAGTAGAAAAAGCTGCACAGGATTGAGTGACTTGAGCATTTAGCAACCAAGTGTGGGGGAAAAGTGATGCTTATTTTTCTCTTTTGACTGGCTCTGGTGTGCTGTGTGGTTTCACTTACTTCAACCTTGGAGCGAATACAACTCCTTTATGGTGATGCTGCTCGATCTGAAATACAAACCGAAGCAGAAAGTAATTGGATAATGGGAGCAAACAATAGCACCTAAAAATTGAGAGATTTAAAGAAAGCTGCTCTACTAAAGTGAGCTGTAGCTCTTAACAACACTGACAAACACTTCCTGTAAATCTAGACTAAAAACCCACCTGTATAGAGTTGAATTTGAAACATTATCCTGACTTTGTGCTTTTGTGTTTTTTATAATGTAAAGCACATTGAAATGTCTTGCTGCTGAAATGTGCTATACAAATAAAATTTGATTTGACTGATTTAATGCTGTTGGTGCTGCTACTTCTGCCAGCAGGAGGGGGAATAATGAGTCAGATAAAAGATTCAGAATTATTTTGGATCAGACATCAGAGTAAAATAAACTAATGAACCCAAAAACAGCTTCTCCAGTGATTTCCAGTAGAGCCTAAAGACTAAGTAGTATACATTACGATAAGAGGGTATCAATACAGAGTATTTTTTTAAGTATTTTCCAAGACCAAATGTTTTTTTGTGTCATCCATCAAGCATCACTGTGGAGAAATTGAACCCACTCCCTTCTAGATCATTATTTTTACCTCAGCGACTCTCGAGAGTTTTCTTCCATGAACAACAATTTGAGGTCCCACTTCACCATCACAACTGGATCGGATCCAGATTCAGACTTTTTCAAAAGATCCTTGTTTTCCTATCCATTTGATCGGATGTGATCCGATCAAGTGGATCGGATTTGATCCATCCGATCAAATGGACTTGCTGGATCGGATTCACGTTTTCATTCATTTAGTGACGTTGTCCAGGTCCTGAAACACCAATGCATCCCCAGACCATCACACTACCCACCATCATGTTTGACTGACAGATATTTTCCTCACAAAAGGACGTAACAAACTGTACTTCCTGAAGAAGATCCGCGTTTTCTCCGTTTGCGGATCATGGCTCTCAATGTGGTTCATTGGAGTCCAAATGCTTAAGAAGGGACCTCAGAACCCTTTTCATATGGACAGATGTCAGGCACTTTGTTTTTTTGTTTTTTTTTTACCTTCATCTATGTTTATTTATATTGGAGTGTGATGTATTCCTTTTCAAGATTAGCCTACCTCGCGTTGACATAAAGGTTATACAGGTCTGGATGAAGTCGTGCAGGGTGTTTTCGATTGGGTCGGACTGGTTTGAAAATATAATATTCCAAGACAGTCAAGGCACAATGAACTCCATTTCTGCAACAATATAGTTTTAAAGGGCTTCAAGTCATAATCAATGAAACAAACAATAAACATGACATTTTGATGAACATTACATTTTGATAAATATTACATTTTGTCACATGTCATGAAAACCAGCAAGCAAATAAACATCACATAGCTATATTGATCAATGTATTGATAAATGAAATCGTAGTTTGTATCCCAGCTACATTGGGATCACTCAGAAGTGACACAGTCGTTGCCCTGAGTGTTTCTGTTAATCCCGCCCCACCGGGACCACTCGGCCGGCAGCGGGTGTCGAACCTCCCCGCCTCCACCGAGGACGCAGCCATGCCGAGCTGTGACGCTCCGCAGCCGGGCTGCTGCTGCTGCTCGCGCGTCACCTCGTCCGTCTCCAGCTCCTCGCGCTCAGCGGAACTGCCATGAGATCTCCTCGCGCTCCTGCTCACCGGCACCTGGCTGCTAGAAGACGCGCGTGAAGCGCGAAGCGGGACTGATCAGCCGCCGATCATGACTTCATAGGTTTCCGGTTCGGAAAACGGAAAACGGGCTCCGGGCATCTCTAATTGCGCTGACCGGTGCTGGAGGTCGAGGTCTCTGGACCCCGAACCCGTCACTCAAACAGGTTGTCGGGTCGGTCCTCACTCTGAAAGGTAAGGCTTTCAATCGATCTGAATGGATTCCTAATTAGGTTAAAATGGGCTTAATGGGGGCTGCGTAACTGACCTGGCAACCTGTTCAAACAGCACTTTCAAATGCGATTAATTCAGCAAAACTATCATTTAAAGTGGCTCTTACTGTAATTATAAGACTATAAGGTCAGTGGAATTATTGCAGTTTATTTTAATATTTATATGTTTAAAAAACGAAAATAAAAGTAGAAAATTCTTCTTTAATTAAAGCACACAGTAGTAATGTATGTATTAGTGAGTCACAAACCCCCTTAATGAGTAAATGGCACCAGATATATCATCATTATTATATGAACTGACATAGTAAATGTGTAAAAAATAAATAAATGCAGAGCCTGATAAATGAGATGAAAGTGGTAAATGAAGGGATGCAGTCCCCATCCTAACGAAGACAGGTCTGTGTTTGTGACTCTCTGCCCTCACCTCACCTCAGTCCGGCTCTACTCCGGCTGCTGGGGTGTCTCCTGACATCATGGCTGAACGTGAGCTCATCCCTCTTCCTTTCCACCCTCACAGGGGTCTTCGGGGCACAGCCGAGGATGCTATCCCCCGGATGGTGACTTCGAAAGGTAGACTTTTGTCGGTGGCATGAGTGATGTCTCTGTCGAATGCGTTCACAAGGTTGCAGGTGCAAACTGGACAGATGAATCCATGTTGGTTTTGAAAGGGAAGGTGCTTCTTCTTCTTCTTTGCTCATACGTCAGCCGAGGTCTAAACAGTTGATTTTGGTTTTTCCTGGCACAAAAGCAAACCAAAGCTACAACTGCAAGCAGTTATGATGGGTTCCTGGCCAGACCCAGCAGGTCATCATCACGCCTTTTTCTCTTTCCTGCTGGATTTGTCCTTCCGCGCTCTGGCAGCAGGTGTCTCTGTCCCGAATCCAAGTGGAGCAGGATCTGCTCCTCTCCTCACACGCCTGGCTTAGTGCTCTCAGCAGCGGACGAGGCGGAAAAAGTCCAGATTTTACTATCTGGCTAAATTGCCCCTGTGATGGAAAAATATTGTTCAAGGAACAATACTTGAATAATTGAAGCCGCAGGCTTTAAATTTTGCAGGGAGGAACTCGCTGTGATTTCCAGCGTAAAGTTGGCCACCTCAACAAAATATTCATATTATTATTTCAGAATGGATATATCAGGCATTGCTGTCGTCTCTTGCGCTCTCTTTCCGCCTGTGTGTCCTCTGTGTGTCAGCTGCCACTGTAAAATCATCTTGTCGTGTCTTTTTCTTGAAAGAAACAAACTCAGTGTTCATCAATACTTTTTTTAGAGATAAAAAAGCTCAATTTTGGGTTTTTTGGGTTTTTGAAAAATGTATTACTAAAGTGTTTTGCCCTTCTTAAAAACAGAACATTTAGTCCATCATTCCTGCCACTTACTCACATGTTTCTGGAAACTTGTTCCTCCATCTCATGCATATAAACTAATCATTTTATACCAAGAGGGTTCCTCTAAAGTCTGGGAAAGTTTGGGGAACAAAAGATGCAAAAAATCTTTTTTTTTCAGACTTTATCCCCTATCACATTGTCCAAATGTTGAGTTCTTCACTCTGTTCTATCCTTCTTTTGTACTTTCTTCTTTATTCCCTTGTTCCCTCCTTCTTCTCTTTATTTTGTCCTGCCTTTCTTCCTGTCATGTGTTATTCTCTTCTTTGTTCTTCTTGTTGCTTTCTTTCCTCTTTCTGTGTGCTCTTCCTTGTTTCTTTCCTTGCACTATTCCTTCCTTAAAGTGTTTTTTTTTTTTTTTTTAAACTCAAAAGTGAGAAGAATTGAGAGAATTGAAAATCGTTGGAAAAGTCCTTTACGTTAAATGAAAAACGTAAAGGAACTTTTTACACAATTATTTTTCCTGTTTGGGTTTCTGAAGAATTAGGGTGATAAATTTTAGCACCTGGTGAAATTAGTTGTATTTTTCACCTTTTTTCATCATGTGCTTGTTTTTTGAGTGTCCTCTAATGTCTTTAATGTTTCTAAGTGACAAAATGTCTCTTATATGTGTAAATCTCGTAGCATTTGTTCATCCAGCTGACTGTCAACATGCAGCAACGTGTGGGGGAAGGACAGTTCCTCATTTCGCCACACACTAAACATCTATTTAAGAGAACTGCTTGGGATCAGATCACTTCTTTCCTCCAAGTCATCAAGAGAGTCATCACAAACACTTTCATTTCTAGTATCACCTACATGATTACTTCATAATGCAAATGGATTGGCTTCTTGCTGTGTAAATCATCACCTTTTGTCTCTTTGCACATTTTACTCTGACATAGGTTGGCTTCTTTGTTCACATCTCAGCTGCACCGCAGACCGTATATTCCCATATGTCTTTTCTCACCTTTCAAAATAATCTCCTTTCCAGCTGCTAACATGAACAGCACCTCATCCGTGTCTGAAAAACTGTCACGGGCTGAAAAGCCGCGTGTAGAAAACGCCCTCTTGGCTGATGTATTATTCTTGTTTTTGAGATTGCGTTTTGCTTCTTCTAAGTACTATCAAGACTCTTATTGCTTATTTTGCTCGTTTTGAATCTTTGTAGTTTAGGAGAGTTGTCTGCAACAACATGCTTCGTGCTCCCACTCATGCCTGCTGGGTCAAAAAAAGTTATGCATATATAACTTTTATATTCTCAACTACAAACTAAGCTTGTAATATTTCAATGAAATGACCAAAAAAGGCTTTTGTTGGAATGGGATCTGTAAGGTTTCAGGTTTTTGTTTATTTATTTATTTTTGTCCTGATTTATTCGGAGGTCAATTTTTTTTTCTATTATTCAATCAATAAAGTTGTTGGTCTTTAGCAACATGTTGGTATCTCATTGCGAATAATGACATTTTCTTACCAATTTCAGCCAGTATCGTCTCTATTTATTTATTTTTTTCATTCTGTCTTTTATCAGAGACACAGAACCAGATCCTTCTTAATTTTCTATCATATTATTTATGAAATGGTGATTTCTGTACTTTTGCGAGGCTAATAGAGATGACACTTTCCATATTTAATAAGCTAGTGCAGTATCTCTTCCTACCTTTCTCTCAGCAGGAGTTTGAACAAATTTTGTACCTAAATGTCAGAATATTCCCATGCATCTCTAAGTTTCCTAATTAAATTTTCATTTCAAAGCTTCTGTAATTTCCATGGCTCACTCAGGGATCATCTGGGAGAAGAAGCGTCTAATTTCAGAACACAAATCAGCATCCCACATAAAATGTATCAGAGAAGATGTTTTTTATTTAATTTTTTTTTTTACTTCTGCCCCCTCACAGTTTGATTCATTTGTGGCTGTGTGTATGCGTGTGTGAGCTACATGCGAGGTCTTGCGCATGCAGCCGACTGCTGCAAGGATTGTTTCATTTCCCACAGAGAAAACGAATTAAATTATGACACCTTTCTGTGCTGCCTCTCATCTGCTGCTTTTCACTCTGTCGAGGGATGACAAAGCCGCTAAATATAGGTCCACAAGTGGAGTGTGAAACCTCTCCACCCCGCACTGCGTTCGTGTGGGTATATGGCAGCCGAAAACAAAAGGCTGTCGTGGCAACCCGAACAAAGGTTTTAATCGTCTCACAAAAACAACGCGACGTGTGCGTTTTTGGAGTCGAGGAGAGAAAAGAGTAAAAAGGGGCCGTTTTAAATACATTTACTCGTGTGTGGAGAGAACAATAAAACCGAATGGTTTCCCAGCAGAAGGAGCACAATTGCATTAAAAATGATGGCAGAAACATCAAGTCTCTTAGGTGACTCGGAAAAAGATGCGCAACCCTTTGCGTTAGCTGCAGTAATGATACAGAAAAAAGTTGATTTTGTTTGTCGTTTCAGTTAGTAATTATCCCCAAATTACACATTGAATGGATTCATCTGCTGTAACACTAACCTAGAGAGCCAGACATACCCAAAGCTCCTTTAATTATTTTGAAAAGCGCTAATATTTGTTCAATTTAGTAATTAGTTTTTATAAATGATTAAGAACTTAATTAGACTTCTAATAGATCCAATGCATTTAGTTCTTAACACAGACAATTCATGTAGTTATTTTTGTGAAGAAAAGATTATTAAATACGTAAATGAGAAAGTATTCCGCTCCATTATAGACTTCTCTTCTTATGCTTTAATGTTTCAGCTCAGCAACCAAGCTTGATTGATGGAGGGCGAAAAAAATCTTTCAAAATTAAGTTCCACTTTTTTTCCCACCAGACTTCAAATATTTTCGGAAAACTCTTGCAGAAAATCGAGACGTTTCTGCCGAGTGTGAGGTGGGACTTTGTGTTCTCTTTGGCCAGCAGTGGCCTTGAACTCCCCCAATGGAAACCATTTTTCCAGCCTCTTTGTTATTGTTGAACAATACTTTACTAGGGGAATGGAGAGCTTAGGTGTTCTGTGTTTTTGTTTTTTTGTGCCTTCCTGTTTCCTCCCTCCTGGAGACATTTTGGTACGCTGACAGCTACTACGAAAGTTAACAATAGTTCTATGTTTCTCCGTGTACAGATAATAGTTCCTACTGTGGTTTGATGGAGTGCAAAAGCCTAGAAATGACATTGCATCCATTTTTCTAGACAGTCATCTGTCTCGTCTGCTTTGGAATGTCTTTATATTGAAATTTGTTGCATTGTTGTTTGAGATATTTCATCCTTCTTCATGTCGTCTCACAGCCTCTGCTGAAGCGATTTCTTGTCTTTTACAGATGTAGCAGTAATGAATTAATCAAAAGTTAGTCATGGTCTCTTTGTTCACACAGGGCCAGGTTGGTTTGGTTAGCTTTTTCCCCTTAATTAATCAACCATAATTTGAAAATTGCTTTTTGGATTTGCACAAGTTACATATTTTTAATTGTAAAAAAAAAAAAAAAAATTCACTTGCTGTGCATCCTGAGTCGAACTGGGTCAGTAGCTGAGATGGGGGGCTCCAAAAATGTTTCTATTCTTTGTATGTTATTACTATTTTTTTTTTCTGAATGTGTGTTTTGCAAGTACTCCACGTTCTATAAAACTCATGTGCCCAAATTATTTGCGTTGTATTATTTTAGGATTTTTACGAATATAGAAATATTCAAGTATTTGAAAAATGACATTTACAGTCGATCTCGCTGGAAACAGATTGAGTGTAAATGGTTTTGGCTAGAGGACACATTAAACCTACCATGCATGTAGGGCTACCTGTTAATAGGGTGTAATCTGAATTAGTAAAATACTTTTTCCCCAGTGAACAGGGCACCAAAACTGGAGCCCACATTATTGTATAACCGGCCCGACTCACATCCATGTTCCCCCTGTGCATGTCTGGGTTCCCTTGGATCTCCGGCTTCCTCCCATTAGACCAAAAGGATTCGTGCATGGTCAATTCGTCACTCATTCTTAGGAGTAAATGTACAGTACATGACAATAGTTGACTCCTTGAGGAGAACATTATCATTAGTGATTTAAACTGACCTCAAATCTCTGGTTGTTTTGAGTGAAGAAGAAAACTTGGTGTCTGTACGTACTTTACAGTTTATTGTCCAGTGCACGTAATAACTTTGTTTTAAAAATTTACACACGTTTCTGTCACAGTTTAGTAGTTGGTGAGATTTCCAGTTAAACCGTCTGATTTTTCCAGATCATTTGTCTTATGAAGTGTTTTCTTATATTTCGTCTGTTGGCATGGGAGCCACTTAAAGTCACACACTAACTTTGGCTCAGAGGCGCTGACTGCAGATGAATTGTGTGTCATCTGGCGTCTTCATCTCTCCACTCTGTTGGAAATTCTTTTGTCTGAGTCTGGTGGCATGTTGCTTGTTTTTGTTTGCGAAATGGTTTCACCGCTCTGTCTGCGTTGATGAACGTCAAGGAGAACCGTATCTTTTGTAAAACTGTATCACTTGAATTTTTTTCACTCAGGTTCAAACTGATGGACCAAGAAGGGAAAGATGTGCTGAGAAAGAGTTTAAAGGGAATAAGGACCAAACAAAAATTAGGGAAGAGGGAGAAAAGAGAGAGAAATGTTTTGCACGAATGACCTCACTGCAGTACATTACTGTGGCAGTCATGTGTATAATTTAGCAGGGTGAAACAATGGAGAGTACTGCATGGGGGAGGCATGCATGCTCGTTTACGTTCAGTGGCATGGCTTCATTTTTTCTTTCTCTGTTTATGTAATAAGTTGGAATTTGTCCAGTCACATCGGCATGTCTGCAGACTCTGGGGAATTTACTGTTTCAGGCTTATTAGACCTTCAGCATCCTTTGATGCTGTTAGCCACACACAGGTGTCTTGATTAACAGACTTTATCTCTTTGGTTTGGATCTCTGGAACGTCTTCCCAGTAGATCAGTGGTCTTTTTTTTTATTGATCCGATGTAATGTTGTAATTTTAGACGTCTTATTTCCACGCTGTGTGTGCGTGTGAGTCAGTCAGCGAACGGACGAACGACTAGACTTTTGGGTTCATTACCTCAGGCCATAATACCATTTTCTCAGACTCATTTCTCAGGTAGATTTCTCCAATAGTGACGGAACGATGCAAAGATTGAACAAGTTGTTTTTGAGAATTTCACTTTTGTTCTGGGAAATGCGCCACAGCTACAAAGCAAAACTGTAATCGGAATAAGCAGAAATCAATATATCACACTGACTAATAGTTGCACTTTGCACTTTTTCATTTTTTTGAATTGATTCACTTGGATAAATTACCTTTTAGATGACACTCGCGTCTATTAAGATGCAAATAAAATCATAAACCTTTATTGTTTTAATAGATGCATCTCAGTCACATTGTTTTGACTGCTCAAAAGGAAGACAAACGTTATTATAATAACACCTTTTTACCCGATTCTCAAGCTGGGGAAGACGCGTCTCTTAGAGCCCATCGCTTCATTAAGTCACCCAAACACTTTGATTTACCAAAAAAAAAGAAAGAAAATGCTAATACAGTTTGTCAATCAAGTGTTTGAAGGTTTAATTTTTAGCACATCAACAAATAATTTAATTTCACTACAAATTAATGTTTTGTGGAGATTACTTAGGGCATAAAAACGGCATAAGTAGCTCTCAGAGAGGGAGATTTTATATAATCAAAATATAATTAAATGTTGCTCCTCAGCTGAGAAATCTCCACGTGTTTTAGTTAATCAAGTTGAACAGTAGACAAACAAAATCGCCTGGTGTTGTAATTACTATAATGGGAGTGTTTAAAATTAATCATTCTGCATGAGGTGAGCCACATAAATCATTCCAAATTAGTGTCAAAATCATTTGTTTTACATGGTGATTTAACGGGTTGTCCTCTGCAAGTGATTTTGTGTTGGTTTTCTGAGCTGAGATGGTTTATGGGTATTTGATGATTCTCTCATTTCTAGTAAAATGGAGGAGTTCACAGGAGCCACTTGCAGAAGTCTAGATACACTATGAGCATTTTTAAAATTATTTCACATCACAGCTATCAACGTCTACGTGTTGGTCTAAAACTCTTTGAGTTTTAGACCAACACAAAGAGCTGCCAAATTGGGAATTGAAGGAAAATTATATATAGAAATAAAATGTTCTTTTCAAAGAAAAATCTGGAAAGTGTGTATTGTAGTTTAACGCCACAGTTTTGTTAGAGAACTTTGAAGTTATTTGAAGTTTTCTACAGATGGTTTAGGGAAAAAATTTTCATTCTGAAGTTTGTGGCTGTAATATGATGAAATGTGTAGAAGTAAAAGCACTATGATCACTTTTGCACTGTGCATTTTTTGCACACTGGAAGCTTTTCCCTATAATCTTGGAACCCAATAAAGATTAGATAGACAAACTGTTAGATAATCTTCTGAGTCTCTTGCTTTCTCTGTTGGATGTGATTACAGTTTGGATGACTTGATTTAGCTTTTTCTTTCATTTTTCAAACTCTTTTTCCTCATATATTTCTGCCAATCAGAGCTTTTTGTTCAAGACTTGCCTGGAGTACGGAGAGGAAAAAAAAACAGGTGTTCAAAATTCAAGCTCTGCTATTTTAAGATGTTTTTGACTAAATTTTTCTCCTTTATGAATCTGGCGTTTCCTTTTCAGAAAATTTCATGATGGGAACTCTGCACAACATTTAGAGGTTATTTTTAATTCAAGCCAATCTGTGTCTATTTATTTGTACAAATAGAAAGCCATCTTCGGGAAGCAAAGGAAAGCTTAGGATGGGTGGACTGCACTCAAAAGATGCATGGATAAAAGATGAAAACTGTAGTTGATTGCAAATATCTTTCCTAGAAACATAATCTATGTTGGTGGTAAACAACTTCAAGGTTTCTCATTTGGGATGGAAGACAAAGTAATGCCAACCTTGGCAAAGTGGGGTTTTTTTCTGAGGCGGCAACATTGCAACGCAATTCGCCAGGCCGCATGGATAAATGAAGCCTGGCGATAAAAAAGTACTGCTTCGAGCTGTGGAACTGTACAGACCCATTGAGAAAAAAAGGAGAATATTGCCAAAATGTCATTTATTTCAGGAACTGAAACATGTGATATTGATTAATTACACACAGAAGATCGAAAGCCTTTAATTCTGTGCTTACAATAATTTTCCACTTAAAGGCAGTGATGTCAGATCACTTTTTCAGTAACGAGTAATCTAACGAGTTACTATTTCAAATCCAGTAGTCAGACTACATTTATTTATCGAAATCACTTTGCGTTACTCTGCGTTATTGTTTTCTTTCGTAATTTAATTGGGTAGTTTCTATGTAACAGTATCAGCAGCGACAGAAACATAAACAATGGAGGGAGGAGAGAAATGCGCATTTTGTTGCTGGAAAAACAGGAACTATTTTGAATTTCGGTCACCAAGTTTGATTGCTTTGGGCTTGTGTTTTTTTCTAAAGTCGCTTGCAGATTCAATGAGTTGCGGGTTGCGGTTTTTGGGCTCGGAATTAAGCGGACATAAACCCCAGAATTTGTCTGACATCCAGTTAGTTTTAGTCAGACTCTCCCTGTCCATCATTTCCCGGATGATCCAGCTGCGTCTTTGTTAATGTCAAGTTAATATTTTACCTCTGAATGACGTCGAGCTTCGTGTTGCGCTCCAGAAAACTGCAAACATCGAGACTAATCTGATGCAATAAATGTGAAAACAGCCACGAATGAACGTGCTCGTAAAGTTGTGCGACTAAACGTCATAATAATTATTAATATTAAGATAAGTGTCACAAATCTGTGCAGCAGGAGGAGCCACTGCGCTCTGACAGGGCCGTAACGCACAACCTGGACACTGGATCCTTAGTTTTCCAGACAAAAGAGAAACACACAAAAACACACACAAATTACTAGTTTTTTTTTGTTGTTTTTTTTTTGTACTGTTTTAACCATTAAAAAATCTCCCCTTCCATAGCAGTGGAGACACATTGTTAAAATAACTTGCAATTAAGTTTTGGCAAAGATCATTGTAATTTTCACTGATGGAGGAGCGTTGTTGTTAGCAGCTGCTGAAAGTAACTAATAAAGTTACTTTTAATGTAATTTAGTTACTTTCCAAGTAATCAGTAATCTAATTAAGTTACTTTGTAAAGGAGTAATCAGTAATACGATTAAAGTTACTTTTTCAAAGTAACTGTGCCATCACTGCTTACAGGTGATGAAAACATGACATTTAAAATGAAAATGTTACATCACACCAGTAAAAACAACATTATATAATAAAACACTGTGGGTTAAATGAAAAGTATGTTTAATACCTACTAAAAGGGCACTTTTAATCCATTTTATTGTATTTGTGTCGACTGTATCCACGACTCATCATACATATGCCGTTTTTACTGAAATGTAACACGAGGTTTGGTTTGCATTAACTATTTATCGGCATTAAGAGATTTCACCTTTTGATTTATTGCAACCTGCTTTTCTCAAAGCCATTAAAAAAAAAAAAAAAGCTCAGTTTTGAATGGTGCCAGAAGCTAAACCTGCTCTGATTTTGTCCTGTTCAGGAACAGAAAATTTAGAATCAGTTTCTGTTATATTCAGTAGTTTAGCCTTGTCAGAGTTAGCGTGCTGGACCTGCACTTTGCCATGCACATATAACGTTGTGCTCTGTGGGTCATGAGCACAGTTGGTGCTGATGCATTCAGCATGTTAATCTCAGCAAAAGCTATTCTATTAAGACTAAGTACATATTGTAATTGAGGCTTTTAAATATTCCTAGGCGAAGGTAATTAGCCACAGGGCATCGCTCTACTTTTGAATTTCATTACAAGCACATACCTTAAGGCCATATTTAATAATTTTTTTTTTTTAAAGTTTTTCTTTTCACTTGTGTTCAGGCCTGCAGTGGTCTTTGCAGTGTCTTGCTTGAGTGACGTTATTTTTACAACCTTAAGCATAATAAAGTACTTTTCCTTATTATGAACTCAGAGGGTGTGTAGCTTAAATGCTGACAATAAACTCCATAATTTTTGAACCGCTCCTGCAAACATAGTTTTATGGGGGATGAACCACAACTGATTAATGCAGAGCGGCGGCGGCATGCTGTAGGTCTGCAGGCTTTTGAGAGAATAAAATGAGTGGGAAAAAGTGTGAGGAGCAAACAGTAGTAATAGTTTATGTACTTACCTGTAAAACATTGTGAAGAAACGATTATAAGAACTATTTATAATTTCTTTTTAGATAACTATGGCTGTTTCTTCATGGCAACACAATAATAGCCCCACAAACATGAATACATTAGACATCAGAGTACACATCAGATTATCTATTAATGTTTCATGATTATGTCCAACACAAATAATGATCCGATCAGAACACGGTGCGCTAAATCATAAAACTCAGCTTTATGAAGCTTCGAGGCAGATACATTTTCCTCGAGGAATTTTAATAATCGAGGTACTCGAATCATTCGAGGAATCGTTACAGCCCTAGCAGAACCAAGGAACTTTAGCTCATCTACTTTCAATGCATCCTCACCTTGCAGATCATGTTTATAAGGTTTCAGTCCATAATGAAAAATAACATTATAAAGTTTCAAACTTCAGTGGCCACGAAAACGAATGTCTCGTGCAAATGAAGCACTTTCCAAAGACACCTGATGTTTTTTTTTTTTTTAGGATTTGTTGTTTAGTTTTTGCATTCTGTTTCATATTATTATTACTACTCAACGCTAAAGAAACGTTTGTCCTTTTCACGTCGTTGTTTACATCACTTTGAGGAGCTCGGTTGCCCCTGACCTACAGAAAAATCTCACCTTTTTCCGATCTGTTAAGGCAACACCACTAAGCATGACAAGAATGGAAAAGTTCACGTCGGAAGAGTTACCATTAGCACTGATTGCATGGCCGGGGTGACAGCCGTGGGGGAAGTGAGCTGTAGAGAGCTGAGCTAGTTTTAACTACAGCTCTGAAAATTTCCAGGGAGGATCTGCAGGTGAGATCACAGAAATCTGAGACACTTGTTTCAGACTTTTTATGGTACTTTTTCAGGCAGCTAAGCAGGAAGATTTTTCATGTGAGCTCACCACAGATGTGTGTGTGTGTGTGCTTCTGTTGACTTATATATTTTTATTACCGAGACATTAACGCTGTCTTTAAACAAAGACAACAAAAAAACAAAAAAACATTACAGTATCTTCAGATTTTGCAGCACATCTAAAATTATCTGTCCATGTTTAGATCAAATTAATTCCTGTCGAAATATCCAACAATAAATTTTCAACATGATTGAATATAACTTGCAAGTTTGGAAAACTAAATAATTCTGACCTGGAAATAGGATTCATCTCAAGAAAAGCAAACATTTTCTCACTCAATAGTGAGAGTTTTAGCTTCCAGTCACCAGCTCAGACTCCAGTGAGTGGATTGTTTCTATTCAGTTCAGTTCATTCAGACAGCAGTATTTCACAGCTTTAACCTCAGCGTATGTTAAGACACAGTAAGCATTTTGTCTGAGTTCTGTTCGTCTCAGCCACCAGGCTATAGAAACGATCCTCGTGCATTATCGGCACTTTTCTGCAGATTAGCTGGGGGGCTCACTCAGACATCATTGCTCATATATACTCATAAAGCGAGGGGGAAAAAAATCATCTCTTTTCAGTTATATAACCTGATATTTACAGCATGCATGCTCCATCATTTACTGGGAATTCAGAAGGCCTTGCGTTCCTGTATGTACAGATACTCTGCTGCAGCAACGCTTACTGGCTTTGGTTGCTGCTTTTTTCTCCTTTGTACTCTTGACAAGCTCCGTTTCTCTCTCTGTCTCTTCAAAGGGTTGGATGGAGAGCTGGTCGAATGTCAGCGGGAACTATCGTGATAACCGGAGGAATTCTTGCTGGGGTGATACTGCTGTGCATCGTAGCAGTTCTCTGTTACTGTAGACTCCAGGTATCTAAGAGTTGCACACAGATTCGTCTCTCTCACTCTTTAAAAACAAAGAAAAATATTCAAACTATTCTTAAGTTGTTGTTTTTTATGAAATAAAACTTCTTGGGGAGTCTTTGGTACCTGTAAAAGGTTTGCACTAATAAAAAAAACTCTGCGAATGTCATGAAATATTATTTCTGTCTGTTTCAAAAGCAAAAAGTTAAAAGTCACCATGAGCAATATATAGATAAATTTGCATAGTTATGTGAAAACTCTTAAAATAAAACCTTGTTTTGTTGCAGCAACGTAACATAACATTGAAAATATAAGATAAAGAACAACTTTTGATTTTAAATACCTGTTTTAAATTTTTGGCTAAGACTCAACAAAGACATTTTTTTAATTTTCTGGCATTTTGAACAACCTATAATAACCTTGTTCCTCCCAAACAAGGTTCCTAACAGATGCTTAGAACAACATGCTTTTTGTTCTACCCATGTTCTATTCCATATTGTTTGTAGTTTTGGTAGTTTCATAGGTTCGTCAGGCCTCCGATTCATAAATTTATACCTGCAGGAGATGGAAGCCTTAATGGTGCTGACGATAAGCTGTTAATAGTTAAACAGCTATCAGCCCTCGTGTTGTTTGGCATGTTTAGTACTTCACTGTTGTGGAAACAGGGGCTTTACTGACAGTTTTATGCTCCTCATAAATATGACTGCCGGTCTCTCAGAGGCTCCAACATGTTTGTGGAGCGAATCGGCTTTCCGGCCGCCGCTAGCAAACACGAGGGCGACCAGCTCTGGAGCTCATCAACGTCCTTCTGCTTTTCCTGTTTGTCTCAAAACAACCTTTGGTCAATAATCCCGCTCTGAGATTATTGACCAAAGACGGCGTGTTTTCCCACAAACTTGCCACTTTACAACAAGAGTCTAATCTTCCAGCACCAACTCATTGTTTTCTTTTTCAATCTCCAGGTAAGGTGCCACGTTTTGTGGCAAGGTGAAAATGAATCACTTTATATCGATTTTGACCTGAAATCCATTATAATTGATTATTTAGAAATATCAATTATTATGACAGTCCCAATATATTTTAAGTAACATACAATGGTTTACTTGCTTGGTTTTCTTGTTCCCTAAAAATAAACCTTATAGATTATCATCTATATGTTATGTGCAAAGTTGCAACATTAATGTGCTAATTAGACGCCCCCATGAAAGAAAAGAAAATATATCTGTATGAATTAAATATTAATGTTATGATTATACAGGATTGCTAGAATTTGTTAGTTTTATTTTCTTAGTGAATAAATGTACAAGGTGGATTTTTTACTATTTTTTAGTGTGAGATTGTTACTACAGTAAAAGATTTTTTTTAATTTTTTTTTTATCTCTCTAGGTGTCGTAACCAGATGTATCAACAGTGAACCCATCATAAAAATGTATTTTTAGATTTTACATGAGCCTTTTAATGTGTTTGTGTGTCGTGATGTACATTAAACACTAAATGAGGAAAAAGTGGGATTATTGCAATAATTTCTGAATATCTTTAAATGATTACGTTCATATTTTCTTCAACACACAAGCTTATCTTCTCCAATATAATCTTTGAATGAACATGAATGAGCTCATTTCCGACTGTGCCACTTTTTCTTCAATACAGCAGAGTCTCGCTGCGTAAAACATCTTTGGAAAGTGTCTGATCCGCTCTCTCTTTCCCTCTGTCTGTCTCTCTCTCCCGTTCTGTCCCTCGCTGTGTTTACCGTCGACCTTCGCCAGTATTACTGCTGTAAGAAGAATGAGTCCGAGGCGGACGTGGGCTCGGTGGCAGGAGCGGATCCTCTGTCTCACTTCCCCTGCAACGCCTGCAACGCCCTGGCCATGGACGGGACCGACATCACGCCCGTCTCCCTGGACCAGCTGGACTCAGGTTCGCACCACAGCCCCTGCCCCTCGTGTTCGCCGTACCCCGTCCGCTCTGGACTCACAGACGACATGCGCAACGGAGGGGAGCGGCTGGGCTTCCACTACGAAAACCCGTCAGCGTCTCTTCCTTTGCCCGTCAACCCCCCGACGTCGTCTCCTCTGAGCTACTACGACCCCATGGACGCTTTCCCTCCCCCGCCGCGCCCCTACAGCACCGACGTCTGACTCTCTCCTCACTGGACTCTTCTTCACGCACATTTACACCAACACACTTAACTTCACTTGCACAAGCCATTTAGAACAAAAAAAATGTATTTATTAAAACACGCCACAATTACACCTAGATTCTTGCACATCCTGACTTTAGTCACAGTCACCCACAGACTCAGCCCACTGACAGAGCTCCTGTGTGGGCAGCTCACAAATGCTGCAGCAAGAATTTCTTTTCCTCTCCTGTTAAAGGCAGACTGTTCTTCCACAGTTATTAGGCTAAATCATCGGTGACTGCATCAGAGGCAAGACCACAGCGCCAGTAAGGATAAACAAAATCCAAAGATTTGTAATCTGCTATATATAGTAAAAATTCAACCAACATATGCATCGTTTGTTTGAAGGTTTATTGTGTTTTTTTTAGTGTGCTGCTGCTAGTCTGAAGGAGCTGAGTGGAGGAGTCGCAGGGGAGGCAGGAGTTTGGCTTGGAGACTGCAGCCTCGAGGAGGAGCGGCATGGCGAGAGCGTTCGCTCCGGCCCTTCTGAGTGGTTTCCACTGCACATTAAAGGAGTTCTCAAACATGCATGAAACAATCAAAGCAGCACTTTGAGGGAATAACACTATAACATGATGTAAAGCTCAAAAAGAAGTCAATTTTACATAATAGCCCCCCTTTAAAATAAAACAAACCTCCATCAGTCTAGATTAAAGTCACTTTTTAGAAAATATGCTACATGACCAGTAATCTCTGCATAGAGCTGAAAAACATGGGCTTCCTCTGCATACGTGTATGTGCATCATCGTCATCGCACCGATTGCAGAAACCTTCTGTGCGGGAGCCATATTTGTGGTTTATGAATGACATTGCACCAAATTTGTGTAAATAAGGTTGCTTAAGATCGTTGTTAGATCTGATGTGTCACTCTTCTTCTCTCAAACTGAAAGCATGAATAGTCAAGGAAATTCCTGACTCTCAGTTCAAGCTTAAGATGGATTTTTTTTTTTTTTTTAACCTCTCGTATCAGCAGGAAGTCACATGGGAACCGAGAGTTAAAATTTGATTAGCAGCGAAGGCACGTGATGGATCTGTGTTCATGTGTTGCTTCACCATATAAAGGAGTTTCCTCCACATCGGTTCAGCTTCTGTTTCTCTTTCTGTATGTTAACTCAGACACTCAAGGTGTGAGCCCCGCCCTCCCTCAGCCTTTCAGGCGACTGTACGTGAGGGCTAACAGTTTTCTACTCGGCGAAGTCGTTTGCCAGTAACAGAAACTCACCGTGGAGTTTTGTCCAGCGGTGAAACAGGGAACTGGAAGGGGAGTTTTTATGCAATTTTGCGCATCTTTCAGTTTTTTTTTTGTTTTTTTTTTCAGTTTCAGTCAACAAGGAAAGTCTCACTTGTGTTTTAGTTGTGATCTCTATTCTGGTAAATGTAAAGAAGCCAGACTATTAAAAAGAAAACAGTTTGTTTCATGGTGTAAAAGCTGGTGGTGCTGTGAGTCTTTTCTTGTTTGGGAATTCAGACGAAAGATAACGGACAATCCGTTATTTTTTATTTTTAAAAGTGAAAACGTGAAAAAAAAAATCCAACATAAAGTAAGATTGTATACTATATTTTAGTGATTTTAAAGAAGCCATCCTGTCTGCCACGGTACGGTAACAAGATGCAGTGTTATTTCACAGTATATGCCTGAATTGATATATATTTTTGTGAAACTTCTGGTGAATGTCATTGTTGCTTATTATTTCCTACTCTTCTATTTAATGCTCTCTTTGTATTTTGTTCCTGTCAGAAAAATGCGGTACTTTAAGTAGGAACAAGAAATGAATATTTAGAGATGGAATTTTACATTCCTAAAAAATTATGATAAAAGTTGTGCTCAGATAAACAAATATATTACTGCCAAGACGACTGTTTTGTCGGTATTTTGTCACAAACAAGTGATTTGCACAAGTATTTGTAGTCCGTCAACATCTTCACATTTTGTCACGACTTTCCTGTTAGTTTTGGGGTTTCATGCCGTAGACCAACACAAAGCAGAGCCTCGTTGTGAAGTGAAAGAAAGGGGGGGAAAAAACACAAAGGTTTTACAATTAAAAATGTGAGAAATGACACATGCATTTTTCATATCCACCCCGAGCCACTCCCATTTTTCCTTTAAAGAAAATATCTACCAGTCTTATTCTTCCAAACTTTTTCAGGGTTTTCCTGCCCGTTTTTAAATTGCAAAATAAGGTAAGTTCTGTCAAATTAGGTCGATGGCATCAACACCCCCCAAAGATTCTCATTTGGATTTAGGTTCAGACTTTGACTAGGTCATTCTAGCACAGAATTATTCTTTCATCCATACCGTTCATTTAGCTCTGACTGTGTTCAGGGCCTTTATCCAGGCGAAAGGTGAAACGTCTTCTCCAGTTTCAAGTGTTTTGCAGGGTCACCTCCTGTTTAGCGCCATTCATTTTCATGATGCTGCCAGCACCATGTTTCACTCTTTGGTTTCTTCCACACTTCCTGAGCTCAGAAGACTCCATGTCAGGGTGGCAGAGTAAAGGGGAATGAAAGCATGCAAGCATTTTTCTTTGTAAAATGCTTGTGTTTGAATGCTGCACTAAACCTCAACAAACTACAAATGTGAAAAATTTCCATGTGAATGAATGCGTTTTTCTTTTTAAGGCGCTGGCCTCCTGTTGCGTCACGTTGTCGCCGCGGAGCTTTGGCTCATCAATTTGCTGTTTCATATGCGCTTTTGTGTTTCCACGATGCAGCACAATGCCATTCCCTTTCTCTGGCAGATGAAGCTCTGTGCTTTTGTTCATCGCTTTGCTCTTATTTTCAGATTTCTCTGATTTCTTTTCAGGTGTATTAATGGGTTATTTTTTGGTGCACCCTGTTAGAGTGAGAAAATGCATCACCTGTTCACACCTTTCTATTATTATTATTATTATTTTAAGGAGAAAATAAATGTTTCTATGTCTGCCTTGGCTTTTTGTGTCTTTTCCTACTGTGACTCAGAGGGACAAGACACAATGTGTTGAAGTCACAGTTTCAGTGGACAAACACAGATATATATATCTATATCTGTAGATATAGATATAGATATAGATATATATACACAACAAATTGACCACAAAGGGATAAACGTGAAAAACCCCCAGTAAACTCAAACACAGAAGTGAAAATCAACAAGAGAAGTGAGACTTTGGGGAAAGAGACTGGCTTTCTCCTGAAGAGAAATGACAGACTTCACAGTCATATGGAGAAATTAAGAGAAACTAACGTTTGGAGCATGCAGGATCAAAGTGGGGGCTGCGTACAGGTGGAGCGGCGCTGCAGAGACTTCCCTGTTGTTCTGCGTCGGTATGCGCCGCCTTACCTGCTGGGCCTGTTTGCGCTCCGGTCTGGTTGCTCAGCCCAATGACAATAATAGAGCCACCGCACCAACACCCCCTGGGAAAAATATCACAGATGCCTCGTCATTTACTTCTTACACTCACGGCAGGTTTGACTTGACAAGTCTAGCAGGTTCACACGGCATCGTGTCAGAGTGTGAATAAAGGGGGTTGGGGAAACTAAGTGCATGTGAAAAAAAACAACACATTTTTTTCCTCCTTAGCCCTATATGAATTATTTTTAAACCATTTAACTCGGCTAAATGGACATTTGCAGGTCGTAAACAGCTGGATTTGTGCGTCAGAGAAGAGGACAGGTGAGATAAGAAATGTAAACATAACGGTGGGTGTGTCTGGGAGTGTGTCATATATAAACCCTGCTGAACCTGGTGCTGCCCACACACACTGACACACACTTCACCTGTGAACTTGACCTGTCTCCAGTGTTGCTGTGTGAAGATTTCTCACCTTTGGACTGCAAACAAAGTTTCTTTCCTTCTGGGATCGTGGACTTCAACCTCATTTCTGGCCTTTTAAGATCTTTTGCGTGTGTGTGTGTGTGTGGACGGCTGTGTCTTCAGAGCGAGTAAAAACCGTAGAGTGAAAATCGTTCAGAACTTGCTTCACATCTCTCGAGTCTCTCTCCTGCGTCCGCAGGTGGATGTTTTTGGCTTTTGTTTTTGAATCGGGGGCTTTACGCAGAAGCGTGACTGTGGGGGAGCCCAGGCCGACGGAAATCCAGGCGCGATGATGCAGGAGGTGTCCATGGTGACGGCCTACGATGCCAACGCTATAGAGCAGATGAGTGAAGAGGAGATCCTCGCCTGTCTGGTTGCTGACACAGGGCCTACGTTCAATGTAAGATTCATTCGCTCTGGAATATTTTTATTGTGGTGTTAATGGAGGAAAAATGCACTTTGGTTAACAGAACAGGTTTTTCATCTCTTGCAGGTTTTAAATAGTTTAATTTACTGAAATGTTTTTACTCTCCCTGGGTTTTTCTTTTGCCTTGACTTGATCACTTTCTGAACTGACTAATCAAGATTTCTGTCTCTGTGAGTCATTTAATATCAAGTATTTATTGATATTTTTCCCAATCCAACATCTGCATTGTTCACATCACAGGCTTGGGGATTACATCACCAAAACACAATAAAGTTCCAAGATAACAATGGTGGCTTTAATGAAACTTTTATACCGTCTCTATTTTTATACACACAATTGCATTTGGGAGCCCTGCATATCTATTTTCACTGAATGTGGCATTAGCCCACAGAAATTACATTGTTTTCTTGACCTGCTCAAACATTTACGGCACAAACTGTAAACTATTTGTAGATTAAGCTTTCCTGTGAATCTTTTAACTCATTTTAAGTTACATGACCACTTTTATTCTACACCTGTGTTACATGTTGATCCAAGTCTGCAATCCATTAAAATCCATGGACCGGGTTACTGCCAGGTTTGAGGTTCTCGTTTTGTTGTGTCAGCCACTTCACTGCAATGTGGCATCTTTAAGTATAACGATTTATTCTATCTGATTCAATCATTCCTGGTATGTGATAAATAGGCATTGTTCCACAACACGGGAAAAAAATCCCCGTACCATCATACGTGAGCCGCCGTGCTTCACAGTCTGACAAACTGTCTGCTCTCTCCAAATCCCAAAAGAAACATTTTGCTTCCACGAGTCCAGATGAAGCTGCATCCTTGCTTTGTTTTCCAGTTAATGGGTTGCTAATGAACACTGGAAGCTCTTCTGCGTGTGTCTTTGCCAACAATAGCTTGGCTTCACACAGGCGACTTCAGTTTGTTGCAGTGCTCACAGTAACTGAGGAACCTGTGTGGTCATTCCAGACCCTCTCTGACCAGCCATTGGCTGAATCTCTTGCCATTTTTCTTTCGATCCGTTTGGATCTTCATCCATTTCTTTCTGGATCTGCATCTCCCCTTGAGGTCCAGATCCTCAAAACTGCTGAGGTTGACCAGTGAGGGACTCTGATCCAAGCACTTCTACTTATTTTGCATCTTGAGGTTTTAATATGCAAACCAGTCTATCAGTTTGATGAGTACCAACCACAATGTGTTTAAATCAAACATAAAAACAAACAAGCTCCCAGTGGCTTTCTCTGCTCCAGCATCTTTGGAGAAACTAGCATGCACACTCATTTCATATGTAACCTGCTATTATTATTATTATTTTTTTTACATATCTGCTTTTACTACTTAGACTCCTGATTATAAGAGTTAATTTAAGTTATTCCCTTATCCTTTTAGCTATTAAGTTCCTAAGCAAAGTCCTGCTTTTCTGTTTTGAAGCTGTTGTTTCGTTTTAGATGACAGGCAATGCCTCTGATCCACTGTTTCATTTTGAACAGGAAAGATCACATTCATGCAGAGCGCTTCAGTTTACTTTGTCTCTCTGCGTTCCTCACGTGAGCCGTCGCTGACTGGCCATGACAAAGCATAAAGCCCAACGCCAAACATAATTCCTCCACAAGTAAGATTTCTGATTCGCGACACCCCGAAAAGATCTTAGATTCGCTGTTTCTAGGTATTTAAGATGTGAAAATCCATTTCATGCTTTGCCTTAAGCCCCATCCGTCCTCCATAATTCCCCAGATGCGCTGCAGATTACTATGTCCCCCATGTGCTCGGCTTTATCTTATCTTTGATTTATCCTTGTTTGGATCTCGTTCTGAGGCCTGTTCTTGATTTGTCAAGCTCATCCTACATCCTACGAATCTCTTTATGGGAGAGATGGATTTCTCCATCTCATCCAAAAGTGTCAGGTTTTCCACATTAACAAGGCGTGTCTCTTTTTTTTTTTCCTTCTTTTTTTTTCAAGGTCCCCACAAAGAAAGTGAAACTCGGGCAGAGTCGGCTTCAGATCATGGACGATGACCCTGTGGACAAATACTTGGTCAGAACCGACTCCTGTGCTCTTTTGTTTTTTTGAAATGATTTGATTTTCTCTGTTCAGCTGCGGATACTCGATCCTTTTTTTCCCTGCAATTTGCAGAAAGAAAACCGGTGGCTCCAGCAGACCAGCCTTCGCCTGGAGCAGGAAAACGATAGCTTGGCCCACAGACTAATCACCAGCAAGGTTGCTTTGAGGAATTGTCTAGACGAGGTACTATTAAGAGGTCAAACTGAGAAAGGCAAAAGTTTTGCATTTCAGGTCCTCATTTACGTCACATCCTAGTGGGACACAGTGGATTCTGCCAGCTGTCTAATATGCAGCCCGGCCATATTTACAGTAGCAGTCAAAAGTTTGAGGTTTGTCCAGGTGCAGCCACAGCTTTCGGTGTATTTTGTTTTGTTTTTACATGGTAGATCATCTTATAGCAAACTGGGTTTTCTTACACAACTTTCCTGTATTGAGCTTCATCAATCTTCTCACCACGTTTCCTTTCTCAGCATGATTCTACCACCAATATGTTGCTCAGTGGAGAGCGGTGCGTTTTAATGCTGTGTTTGTGCCCTGACATTTTGGGTCCGGGTCCAAACACGGAGCGCCTTCTTCCACATGTGTGCCGTGTCAAAACTGCATATCGAAGGGGAATACCTACAAACTGTGAAGGAGTCAAGGGGATACTTTTACAAGGGATCGCAAACATAATGAAACAAGCTTGTGACGGCGAGGATCTGAGTGAGTTTTCATGTTTTCCAGGCAGAAGACAGAGTAGACGAGCTAACCAAAGACCTTCTTAAGATCCGGCATCGACTGCAGGCAACTGAAAACGAGAAAAGAGGCAAAGAGGAAGAAGCTGCCATGGTGACAGGATTTTTTTTTTCTTCAAGAAAGTGTCTAAAATGATTGCAGGCTGTTGTAAGAAAGAATATATATATATATATATATATATATATATATCTTTTTTGTGTGTGTGTGTAGCTAAAGGAAGTGTTTCGGAGAGAGCTGGAGAGAGCTGAGCAGGAGATTAAAAAGTCGTCCGGTATCATCTCCGACTACAAACAGGTACCGGCAATTGATGACGCTGTTTGTGCAATCAGAGTGTACTTCAGCGTTCTCACAGATGTACGTAGGTGTGATGGGAAGAGGTTTCGTTTGATGAAGTCAAAACGAGATGCTTTGTCTCTCAGATCTGCTCTCAGCTGACGTCTCGTCTGGAGAGGCAGGAAGCCGCCCACAGAGAGGAGTTGGATGCACTCAAGGTGAGTGCTCCACTCTTGCTGCAGATGTCTGCTTTTTATGTTATTTTTATGTTACACTCATACTTTTTTTTTTTTTTTTTTTTTGGTGTGCAATCTTTTTCTCTGTAATTGTCATCTTCTAGAGCAAAGTAGAGGCTTGCTCTCAGTGTCGACACGTTGCAGAATCACTCCCAACAGGCCACAGCGCTGACACGCCGGTGCAAGTGGAGACCGAAACGGGCGGGCAGGAGTCCAACAAAAGCCCCCAACAGGAAGTCGGGAACAGGAAGGACCAGGAGAAGGAGTCTCTGAAGGCCCAGATCAGAGAGCTGGAGAAGGAGCTGGCCCAGACCAAGCTGCAGGTGGTGGAGGCCAACTGCAAGATTCAGGTAAAATCTGACGGTCTGAGCGTCTGGACATGTGCAGACCGGCCAAGAGCCGTCAAGATTTTAATTAGGATCAAAACTTGAAGGCGTTTATCTGCCATGTAGTAAGCATGATGAGGCTGTTCGAAACATGGAGTATCACCCCTTTCCCACTTGTTGTTTGCGACATCCAGCTAGCTGAAACACAATTCTCGATTTACATTAACGGGGGAGAGCGTTACGTAAAGCAGATTTTTATTTTTATTTTTTTTAGCTTTATATTGTGTTATAATATTTCTTCTCTCACAGAGCATCCCCTCCAGCACCTCCAAAGTTAGATTTCAAGAATTCTGCCAATGTATCATAAGCCTGGCGGGCCACCAGGCTTTACTTGTACCCCCACCAGGCCTAACATTGTTTTTTTTTTTAAGTCTCTTTAAAATACTTGCATTTTTTAAGACTTTATAGTTGGTTTTCAGGTATTAATCTTCCAATCTTTCAATAACACATAATTATCAAGTGATGTTTTCAAATTTCCTGTCAACTTTAAACAATTTTTAACTCAAAAACACAACGGGCTGCTAGATGAATGACCGTCCCAGCAACCAATCTCCAGGCTGGGCAAGTTAACTTGGGGAAACCTTAGATTTCTCTTTTTTCATGTTTGATATATATATATCAAACAAAAGTTTCCATACATAGAAAAAAATAAACATTTTATATTATTTTCATTTTTGTGGGACTCTGTGTAATCACTGCACGTCTTGGACCACTTCTTGGTTGATCTGCAACATTTCCAGGTTTCTGAATGTTGCAAATAAGTTTCGCCACAGTGTCGTGTGTGATGCTCGTTCCATGTTTTCTGTTAAAGCTTCGTTCAACCATGCAGCTACTTTCCGACCCAGCCATCAGTATCATTTCAGTTCTTTGCTCTTTTGTTAAATGCATTAAAAGCCAATTTTTCCCAGTGTGACCTGGCCAATAACAGAGATTTTACACCAATTACAGTATAAAACCCCAACAGGGTTTCTGAAATGCAGTAGGAAGAAGTGGAAATTTCTTGAAATCCTGTCCATTTCCTCTGTCTCAAAACTGCTCTCGTTTCGTCATGTTGGCGGATTCATCATCAGCCATGAGACGGTGACGTTTGGGCATTCCTGTGTTTCCACACCGACACTTTTTCCACATTTCCACTCCGCAGATAGAAACACACAAGTTGTTGCTGATAGAGAACACATATGCTGGACGGTGGACGCCTGTTCAAGGAGTAGTTTGGATTCTTATCAGTAATATTCACCTTATCTGCTGTAGGAAGATGACAAAGTGCAGAGAAACGGGAGGCTAACAGCTTGTCAGAGGGTTAATGTACCATGACAATCTCATAAAGTTACAAAAGGTCACACAACCACTTTACACAGAAAAATAAACAACCAGGGTCAACTCTATGACCTGTAATGTAATCAAATATAATGAAGGAAAGCCTTTAGATGCAAACACAAAGAAAAGTAATTATATAATCTGCGATAGAGATTTAGTCTTTTCATGGTGTTGCAGCAACATAAGAAAACCAAAGGAGAGGAAGTTGAGACAGTTTCACCTTAGTCAGGGTTTGAGCCAGAAATCCTGACATTGTCAAAGATGACTACAGTAAATGTGTCTGATTTCCAGGAATAATTTTCACAATTTTCCAGGAAATTGTTTCATTTCCAGGAATCAAAGTATGCTTTTTACAGAAAGCATATCCTGTGTTGTTGTCAGATGTCTCAATTAGCTAAAAACTAATACAAAGTTGAACACTTTGTGTATAACATGTACATTAGAAGTGTTTTAACAATGCTGATGTTAAAACATTATTATTGTTTTCTTTGCATTATTTGGGCTCTACATCTTTTTCGTTACTTTGACCATTTTTCATTTTCTGCAAATAAACACAAAATCTTTGCTTGGAATTTCAGAGACGTGTTGTCAGTGGTCCCTGGAATAGAAAAGCAATGTTTATTTTACTCAAACATATACCTATAAAAAGTCAAATCAGAAAAACTGACCATTTTAAGTGGGATCTTAATTTTCTCAAGCGCTGTAGATGTGTATATATTGTTTTGACTGACTTATGTTCTCTGAAAACTCAACAGCATTTCCATTGTGCTTTGTACGCATCTTCTGTTGTAGGAGCTGGAGCACCAGAAGGGAGTCCTGGCCAACGATCTCCAGGAAGCAAAAAACAACTGGATCAGCAAGGCCTTGACGTCGCTGCGGACCCCCGCGGGGGGACACCACAGCATCGGCGTTCACAGAGACGGCCTCCCCACCCTGAACTGGAACCTCCACAGCTCCTCCCTCTCGGGATGGACTCCTAAGAAGCTGCCATGGTCTCACAAAGACAACACAAAAAACGTCTGAATGGCTGCACAGCATGTGTGTGCCGATGACATTCATCAGGAGTCGAGATGACAAACGCACAAACACGGACAGAGAGGTACCTGGGAGTACAGGCAGTGATGTCACAGAGACTTTCTATCATTTTAAATCTACTGTAGCTTGTGAATAGTTGTATATTTTCCTTAACTAATGTCAAATACATCCTGAACTGTAAAAAAAAAAAAAAAGAAAGAAAAAAACATTGAATAAAATTCTTGTGAGCTTCTTACTCTTTGTGACGTAAAGAGACGTCCTTTTTTAGTGGTGAGTTTCCTGAGATAAGCCGCAGTCTTTGGTTCCGCTTTCCTTTCCTCAGTCGTATTAAAAGCGAAGACAAGCTGAAGCAGAACAAAGACAAGCTCCTGCTTCAGCAGAGAGAGAGAGAGAAAAACCGCTGGTGAGGCAGAATTATCTCTGTTATCTCCACATTGGGCTGAGGAGAACAGCAGAACATAAAACTACTAACAAGTACCCGCGCATAAAGGAAGTAATTCATATTTATTAAAATATTTAGACAAAAACTGCGGATATATTGATGGCTGGGGCTGTGTGGATCACAACTATCATCCTCATTTTTGGTGTTGGAGGTCAAGCTCTGGATCTTCTCAAAGCAACTTCAGCTTTAGGAGGTGAGTCTGGATTTGACGGATAAAATATTGTTACAAAGGGTCACCACGGAAACGTTGTTATTTCTCTGGGTTAGGATTAAGTAATGTCTCATGGGTCTTTGTGTTGATATTGTTTTGATACTGTGATCACGCTGTTTATGTATTTGAACTGTTTATGTATTTAACAGTGTACGCTTCCCTCACAATGCCACAGCTTTAATTTCCCAAGGCACATTGTCTTCCTACAATACAAGAGTCAAAGGAAAGAGAAAAAAAAAAAACTCACTATGATCTTACCTACTGAAAAGGAAGTATTTTAGTAAGAACTGTTTTTTTATCTCATAAAATCAGACTAGGCGAAAAATAAAGACAAAGACCTCTTAATAAATTTTATTTGTGATGTAGATTGTGTGTCAAAATTTATGCTCAATATGCCACACTCTATATATTTTAGTAAAAACTGAGAAGTTACATTAATAATTAAACCAGTGCAGCTAAAAAAATATATTACCACACAATCACAAGACAAAGTCAAAGTAAATGTACCGTCTTAGCCTCTACTCTGTTTTATGACCAATTCTTAATGTTCAGCAGAGCTAGAGTTAGCAAGTGCTAACTACGTATCAGCTAAAAGGTTAATATATACATATAAAAAAATAGTTCTCTAGTGTGAACTAAAATGATTAAGGAATTCTTCTGTCACTATTATTACTCAGGGAAGCTCACCATATTATCGTTTCCTATGTTGTAATTTTTAATGAAGATCAATCAGTTGACCACAAAATTAGGTCCCAATTTGTGACCCATTGTTTGCTAAAAACCACCAAATTTCTCTGGGTTTAAACCTGCCCAGCAGCTAGATGAGAGGAAATGATCTGCAGTTTTCTAGCTTGTACCTCATCAAATCATTAAAAATATTCTTTGTGTCTTCTTCTTGTGGATTTTCTACAAAGTAGCTTTGAGTTAAACAAAAGCCTTTCATGTGGCAACATAAGACAAACAGAAAGAAAAAGAAAAACAGAAACCATACCAGGGGGTTTGCTGATGACAAAGACTAAAATATATATATATTTTTTTTCTGGTTCAGATCCTCCCTTCACTCCCAAAGTGCACTGCTGGTGTTCCAGCTATCCCAATATGACGTTTTGCTCCTGGCCAGAACCTTTGCCCTCCCGTCCAACGCAGTACATCGCCACCTATAGGTAAACAGCAAGCATGTTTCGGCTCTTTCAGTAAAAAAATAAAACTAAAAGATAGCATAAATCCTCAGGAATATCAGTGTTTCCTCCTGACAGTGAGCGAGACGGTAACTCTGACCCGAAGACGTGCCACCTGGTCCCACCCGGCTCTTCACCCTCAGCTCTGACCACAGAAGCTCCACAGGTAGGAGCAGATCCGGGGGTTTCCACAACAGATTAAATGAAACCCAAACAGGCTTGTTCATCTGCAGAGAGCATCACATCCTACCACAGGATCACAGAGTTAAAATAATTTTCCAAAAATTCCAGAGTCAAAAAAAAAAAAAAAATCCCTCATCATATTTTTGATTAAAAGTTTTGGGAATTCTGAGGGTCCATAAAACAAATGCAAGTCAGCGTTTTAGAGTGACCACCACAAAGCTCTGATTCAGTTTGAAAGACAGATTATGGAAAGAGTTGAAAAGGTTTGTGAATCAAGGTTGCTAACGAACATTAGCTCTGTCAGGAGGAATGGGCCAAAATCACGGAAAACTGTTTTTGACCGATTCCCAAAAAATGTTTTACCCAGCTCATGTAGTTTAAAAAGCAATTCTGACAAATACTAGATAAATATATGTAAACTCCAGAAACTAAATGAAATATAAGAAATGTCTTTCCTGTTGTTTTCTTTTTAATATATAAATTTCTACATCTCAACTCTCAGCTGTAGATAGAGCGTTGCATCAAATTGTCCCAGTTCTAAAACATAATCCTTTCTTTCTTTTTTATTTTTTCTTCTCTTTTTTGCAGCTCTGGCACTGTCACTTGCCCAACCTGAAACTTCTCACTGAATACATTCTCAACATCACAGCCGTTCATTCCGGGGGAAGCAGCTTTCATCTCACAAGTTTCATGCTGGAGGACATTGGTGAGGGGGAACATTTCCGCTGGGTGTGACAGGTTTATGTTCTATCTGAGGAGAAAAACAAAGTTGAAAACTTTCTATCATATTTAGGTCATACTATGAAACAGCTCATATTTATCTATCATCCATGAAATTTTCCCTCTCCACAGTGAAACCAGATCCTCCCGTTGATGTCCGGGTTTCCCCTCTTACCACCAAAACCCTGCTGGTGGAGTGGTCTCCTCCTCCCACCTGGACGAGCACGGACATCTTCCCTCTGAAGTACCAGATACTGTACCAGTGGGAAATTAGGGGCAGCCCAAAGTTTATCAACGTAAGAGGGGGAAGGGTGGCGGGGGGTGGACACATCATCCTCACCACATGCTGGGTAAAAGACAGCAACATGCTGACACACATCTTTTGTGGAAGTTGACGTTGCTTCAAGGCAACCTCATGAGCTTCTAAAACTCCCTTCGTTTCCAAAATCCGCAGACTTGCTCAGTTTTGTAATCTTTTCAACATACGTTAAACCTGTGGTTGAAACAGTTTCACAGCCATCTTGAGAAGATAAAAATAGGAAGTTGTAGTTTTGTCTGTATTTTGTGAATAATTACTTGATTTCAACTGTCTTAGAAAAGTTCTTTAAATCCACAAATCAGCAGGTGGTCCTGCTCAGATTTTCAGTACAAGGCGTATTTGTGCGTCTACTTTTCTTCTTTTCTTAATCAATGAATGCATATACTTATTTACTTATTTGAAAACCCCACCAAATAGATACTTATGCAAAATGTCAGCAGCTTGGGACAGAAGTTAAATACATTTTTATGTGTGTGCAAACTTGGCAAATAAAGCTGAATCCAATATGTTTAACACAAATTACTAATCAGATCAGTCAGACAGTGAATGAAAGTACTGAAATATGAAGTGACATCCTCAACTCTTAAAAATTAACACAATGTAGCACAACAAATTTATTTACCAAAAAAAAAACAGTAAAACAGAAAAAGGGGAAGGATGTGGACTGAACTCCATTAGACATTTAATAATTCTGTTATTAACTAACTCAGTGCCCTTTAGTTTTTAGTTTATTTGGTTTATTATATAAAGAAAAAGACCAAAATAATTGCCCACAATGGTGTCACTGGCGATTTTGTGAATTATATAGTGCAATTTTTCAAATTTTCTGGAAATCCCATTTCAGACAATTTGTTGTTTTCTGTTTTTTCCCCGTTTTGCCATAAACAGTTCATCTTCTGACAGTATGGATCTGGAATGAAGACTAGTACTGCTTAGCTACATTGTCTTCATTTAAAATAATGTCGTAGAATCATAACAAACCTAAATCAGACGTTCATAAATCCTTGAAGGAATAATAAAACTCATTTTAATGTATTAGATCGGTAACAAACCATCCAATAACCCAGGAGTAATTCTTCAGAGTTAGAAAGAATCAAATAAAACGTGATTTCCCATTTCGACATGGTCAGTGATCTAGTCAAATCATCATTCATAAAAAATAAAAAGACTGAAGCACTAAGTTGAGCCTGCCTCAATGAGAAAGTCCCAATTTTTCTGCATACGGAAACATCAGTGTTGCTGCAGAGTCATGCTTCTCCTTTACAAAAGCAGTTTCAGTTTCGTATTCTTGATGTGTGATTTTGTACCGACATGCAGATCCGTGTAAGATCTGTTTGTTTGAGCAACATAAGACCACATGTGGTACTGCAGAGCAATAGCTCGATTTTATCTGACACTTTTTGATTGACTTGTTCTTTTTCTTCAGCTGGGTCCGTTTGAGAACACCAAGGCTGAGCTGAAGGGGCTGATCCCAGGCAGGACCTACCAGTTCCAGGTGTGCGCTAAGGAAATGCTGGGCCTGGGGCAGTGCAGCGACTGGAGTTCACCTATAAAAATCACAACACCAACAACAAAACTGTAGGAACTTTCCCTGGCTTTCATTTTCATGCAGGCAGATTGCTGCAAACCGACATGCAAGAAAATATTCTGTTCTTTATTTATGACCAGAGCTGCAGAAGCAACGCAACTGAGAGTTGTTGATGTTCCGTTTTATTTATGCTAAAATGTATTAATAATATTTATACAGTGCAGAAATTTATTTTTGTATCTATTTACGCCTGTTGCATTGCTTGAACTGAGAAGGGAACGTTTAAAACGGAATAAAAACAAGATTACACAAAGTATTTTCAGAGTCCGGTCAGTCAGTCGGTCACATGCACCACCAGCGGGGTAACAAACTCAGAATGCCTGATGCCCATGCTGAAGGACGGGGACTTGTGGAGATGCCCGTAGGTCTTCTCCGGGCTGTACGTTCCCGGACCCGGAGCGGCAGAAGAGTAGCTGAGCCTCTTGGTCCGGCGCTGCATGGTGAAGGAAGGCTGTCGCTGCCTGTAGACGTCCGGGTCGGTGCTTCTGTACTGGCCCGGTCCCGGTGTTTTGGAGAGATCCTCGGACGGAGCGCCGGCTGTCCTCCGGCCTGAGAAGCTGTAGCTGGCGCTGGCGGGTTTGTGGGGGACTTGGGGACCCAGCAGTCCAGGAAGAGTGTAGCTGGTGGATCAGCGACGTTTGAGTTGAACGATAAGGTTGCTGAGGGAAACTATTAACGCTTTGTTGTTTGGAAAAAAATTCCAAAGTGTTTCCTAATATTCGTCAGGAGATTACATTTATGAGCAAGAGTAAACTCTTGGTTTGAGTCCAAGATGAATTTTTTTTGACAGTTTGGTAACTATTTTTCATTCATACCAAAACCACAATCCTCCTCTAATCAGTTCAAACTGATGTTAAATGCAAGGCAGCTGTGTTATAGTTGGATATAAAAACTTTTCCCAAAACAATGTGCTTACATTGTCATCAATTGTGCATTTATTGGGACAAAACCAGGTTTGAAATGAATAATGATTTATGCCAGCTGTTTGGTATCAATGCAATAACTTAAAAGCCACTTGTGACTATTTCCAAACCAGGAAGAAAAGAAATCTGACAATAATCCAGCTAAGGGAAAACAGAGGAGTGAGCTTTTGTGCGGTGCTGTTTGCACGCACGTTACCTAATAGCTGCCGCATTTGCCTCTGTGGTTTCCTAATGCTGCTCTCACCTGTTTGGCGCTGGAACAGGATCCGCAGAGCGGTACCGGGTCCGCTCGGCGATCGTGTAGGACGGAGGCCTGCGGTGAGCGTTCAGAGGAGGGGCCCGCTCTGGGCTGTAGGCCCCCGGACCCGGAGTCTGGAACAGCTCATCTGTGAGCGGAAAAACAGGGTTAAGCTGAGTCACTCAACATAGAGAAAAAACACAAACAAAATCAGAAGCTGCAGGATTTAAAATATATATATATATTCACACCTCTTAAAGTAGTTCACATGTTGTCTCTGATGTCATTGTATTTCACTGGGATCAAATTATGTGGGGATGTTTGTGAAGTGGAAGACAAATTATACATGAATTTCTTTTCTTTGTTTTTTGAAAATCTTACTCCTGAAAAGTGTAGCATAGACTGACATTCTCCTCACCTATCTTCATTAGTAAAACCGCCTTTTGCTGCTATTAAAGCTGATTTGACTTTTTAGTTTTTCTACACCAGCCGTGTGCATCTACAGTCTTTACAAAACAGCAGAAGCTCTGTCAGAACATCTTTAGGGTGTCACTTAACATCAGTTATCAAGTCTTGGGCTTGAGTGGCCCAGTCAAAGGCCAGACCTTTGACTGGGCGACTCTTAACACACTGATATGCTTTAATCTAAACCATTGCAAGATCTAGGGTTTTTTGTCTTGCTGGTTCGGTGAACCTCCAGCACAGCATCGAGTATTTTGTGAGGATTTCCCTGAATCAAGGTCATCCCCACAGCATGATGCTGCCACCGCCACATTTCACTGCTTAGATAACATCCTCAGGCTTGATCTGCAGTATTTGTGTCTCATCACAGAAAGGGTTTTGCATGTAGGCCAAAAACCTTCGTTTTAGACTCGCCTTCCTGTCTGGTGGCGGACTTGAACTGGGACTTCTTCTTTTGTCCGTTTTTCAGCAACGGCTTCTTCCTTACCACTTTTTTTTTTATTTACAAAGGACAGATTTGTTGTACAGCCTGACAGTTTTATCTCCTGAACTCTGAAGCCGATCCAGAGTTACCAGAAGTCTCTTGTCTCCTTCTCTAATTTATACTTTATCCAATCACATGAATGACACAATTTCCTATTGCTCAGCTGGTTAAAAACCACTTCCTCTTTCTGTTTCTTGAGGAAAAAAAGTGATTTGTCTGATGCTTTCCCGAGTTGCAGCCTTCCCTGATTTGTTTTCACCTCTCTTCCTGATTCGTCTGCCTCTTCCTGACATGGAGTAGGACGGTGTCTCTGTCCGACCAAACCGGGTGAGCTTGCCCCCAATGTAGTACCTCGGTCCAGGGCTGGAGTCAACAGCGATCACTAGAAAATATAAAAATGCTCCTTTATCTCATTCTGCTGCAGTGGTTATCGCTGTAATAGATGCTTTTGAAACACTGGAGCATTAAATTACAAATGTTATCATTAAATTTGTTGTTAAATTTTGCTTCCTGATAGATATGCAGTCAGATTTAAGGCCCAAACTTACTGGCAGCGCTCATGCGGCCGTGGAAGGAGTACGCAGGGCTGCTGGGCTTGGTGAAGTCATGGTTAATGTATCCGACTGTAGGGGGCAGAGCGTAGCGCGCGGGGCCCGGTCCTGACAGGTGGGGTCGGGAGTAAAGGTGGAAGAGAAAAGAGGAGAGTGGTGAAAATGATGCGACTGCCGCCTCCACGCCCGGCACACCGTGGCCCCGGCTGCATTGCTGCTGATCATTCCCAGCTGGGGCCCTTTGACTTATTTTTCTATGGTTATGCGTTTTAACATTCTTCCTCTGTTGTTTTGGAAATGGATTCCAAACAACGTCAGAATCTCAAATCAGAAAAAGAGCAGTGACATTGTGATGCTGTGAAAGATTTCACGGCAAAACCCAGTTCGGCCCTAATACATCCCATGTGGATACAAACACACACATCCATGCGTGGATATCTTTGTGGGGACTTTCCATTGACTTCCATTCATTTCTGCAGCTTAAACCTTACCCTTATCCTAAACCTAACCATTACATACCGAACCCTAACCCTAACTCAAGTCACACCTTAGTCCTAAATCTGACCACTGACCTGAAAATAGTGAAAATTTCCCTTGTGTGGACCAGGCTTCAGTTCCCACAAGGAGCAGTGGGGCCCCACAATGTGGCATGTGTCAGGAAAATGGTCCCCACGAGGTATTAGAAACCTTGTGGCTGACAGACACACATACACACACGCGCATGCACGCCCGCACACACACACGCTCACAGGCATATACATTTTTCCAACTGACCTCTTTCCCTAGCGGAGATTATTGGTCGTTTCCTCACCACCTCCTCCATGTTCCTCCAGCCTCGTCCTGTTTCCTTCTGGCGCTAGAAAGACGCATCCTTTCCTTTTGCTCTCTTTCGAGGCGAGTCATGGCCTCCCATGTTGAATTATTCATGACCTGGAGCGGAGGAAATCCTACCTTGACCGCAGGCTCGTAAGCGTCCGCAGCTTGCTCTCCACACCTTCTTTTCTCCAAGGCTCTCACAGAACAAACGGTCGCCTCCACTGAGAGAAATATGAGGTTCACATGCAAAGAAATGAAAGAAAAAGAGCCTTGAGATTTTCTGCACTTTGACACCTAACACCCGTGTTACACCCAGGTTATATGGGGGATTTTATACAATAGATGGGAAGAAAAATGATACTTGGTTTTTATTAGTTAATAAGGAAAAATATTGCATTCCAGATTCCCTTCTAGATGTGAATCACCTGCCATTATCCCCAAAATGGGAGCGAGTTTTACCCATTTTCTGTTGTCAAGTTTCATCCTTCCTGCTGAAGAAAAACTATCCCCACAGCATGACACTGCCACCACCATGTTTAACTCTGCTAGTTATAATATTCAGGGTGATAGTCTTTTTTTTTTAACTTAAATTATTTAGTTATTATTAACTGTTACATTTGAAGGAAATTGGTTGTTCTGGATTTTATTTAGAGGTGTCAGAGTAATAATATATAACTGTTGCCTTTTTTGTTTTTTTTTTTCATGTATCATTTGGCTTCTTCTTCACTGCTAAGTATTATACCTTTTCTTTTCTGCCTCATAAAATCACATTAAAGCACATCCAAGGTCTGTTCATATTTTTGCAAGACGTAAAATTTTCAGCCCCAACAGTTTAGTAAACAAAAAGCACAGCAACACGGCAGATGCAGAGGCTTGTAGAGAAAACATGGGAAGCAGGTTTGTTAAATCAAACTGAAAAAAGAATCATGCCAGTCACAAACATGCATTGTAACCCATATTAAATTACGTTTTAAATTTGCCCTTAAACTGCACAATTACATATGAGACGCCAGCCAGGTGAGCAATACATGCTGACTAACTTAAAGTCGGATAAGTGTGAGGTCGATACCAGAGCAAGGAAGTAATGAAATACCTACAGCTTCCCGTCCATGTCTGGAATTTCAGGACAAATTTCAGAGGGAAAGAGAAGCTCGGCATATCGTTCCTAAGGCTCAGAAATACAGATTAACCAATTGACTTAACACTATTATTGAGACGGAATTTATTTCTTTTTGCAAGTGGCACGACGAGATCAGTAAAAGGTGGACTTCTTCCTAGGGGTCAGGAGTCACCGTCTGTCTCAAGCCGAAGGATTCAATTGACTTGGTGTCTTGTTAAGGTGGAGAACGGGGCCTCGCACTACCACTTAGCAAATCGCCGCCTTACAGGAGATGCGCAAACGGGATTGAAAAATGAGCTTCAGGACATGAAGAAATTAGAGTCCTCTGTGGGGACTCAGTGTTTGAGAAAGGTTAAGACACTTTGTCATATTGGAGGAGGTTGGAGTAGAGCTGCTTCTCCTCCTTTGAGCAGGTGAAGTGGTGTGGGCTCATGGTCAGGACGCCTTCTGGGAGTATTACCCACCATTTCCCACTGGAAGAAAATCCCATTCTGTGGTCACACACAGCATGTGCTGGAGGGACTATAGAGACCTCCTGGTCTAGGATGGATGGATGGATGGATGTCACCGAAAGGTCATTCCTACTAAAATTTTAACATGTTTTGTTCTTGTAACCTGCTTTTATTTAATACTTTCATTTAACTGTAAATGTTGTACTGAGTGTTCAATTTGTAGCACCTGCTGCTGGAACGTTTTTCCACTTCAAAATATCCTGGAAGTTTAAAAACAACTTATTACAGCAGGTGGCATCCAAGGATTTCCAACCCATTCAAAAAAATGATGTGAGATTACCTCCTAGTAAGTAAAATGATCTTATTTCGCATATTTATAAATTCAAAAGTTTATAAATAGTACATATTTGGTTATAAGTTATAACTTAAAATCTTGAATGTCAACTCGTCTTTTTATTCAATAAAATGATATTTAAAAATAATAATATATAAAACAGCTCTTTAAGGTTTGTTTTTAGCATCAATTTAATAGTGAAAATCCCTTAGTTGCATGAATTGTAAAATGTACCGTTTCTTACAGTAATTAATAGCTCCTGTTGATTTTTGTCATAATTTCCAGGTGAGTACAGACATCTTACATTTTAAATAAATGCAGAAAACATACAGAAATATCCATGGGGAAATAACCGATCAGATGAAAATAATAGTAAAAATAACAAAAAAGGTCTTACAAATGAATCATTTGCCAATGATAGCAGAAGAGCAACAAAACGGATTAGCTTTTGGCAAAGACAGAGGTAAGTAATGCCCTGAGAGCAAGGCCAGCGTCCAGACAAAGCTTCATCCAGGTTAAAGTTGCAGGCAGCAGTAACCGAGTGGTCACAGAGGCAGTAACAAGACTCTATGTGTCAGCAGAGGGAGATGAATCTGCTGCACGGTCGGGCACTGGCAGGAACAACACAAGCGGCGTCTCGGGTTTCCCAGACTGACAATGAAACGGCACACTGAGAGGTGTTCAAAGACTCCCCGTCCGTCGACCCTGATTTGGGTCGACGGACGGGGACGAGAAGCAGATTTGATTCATTAGGAGGATGATTACTATTGCTCTCTCCCAAGTCTGCAGGAGCCAGCAGGAACAGTCATGTTGCCTGGGTCAAATATAGGAACCTTGGGTTTGACATAAATGGTGCTGCCAAATCAAAATGATCAATTAGTGAAGTCTGAAAAGGGTTTCTCATAAGAACACACCGAGTCACAGTCCCATCATAGCCCGCATTGCCTCTGAAAGCAGCAAACCAATCCTTCATGTCCATGTAGTTTTAGTTTTCAATTAAACAGAGAATAAAACATTTAATTACCTTCGACACGCTGCAGGTACTGCTGACTGTCAGCAGGTGGCAGAGCTGCATCATTTAGTGACATTAGGGATTCAAAGATGAGACGCATTACCTCAGATGAGTTGTATTACTATGGAAACAAACAACTTCAACAAAGTATTTTTGGCAACGTTACAATATTATCTTGAACTTTCAGTTAATGTTTACTCACAAGGCAATGAGTTGAGCATCACTTACTAAAATAAAATGAAATAAAAAACACATCAGGATCAAATGTCTTTTATTAAGAGCAGCTACTCATGCTGCTCCTAAAGCAATTCAACAAGTTAATTATTAAAGTTAAATATACATTTTATTTGCAAATATTTCAATTTCATACATAGAAATAACAATATAGAATGAAGATGTACTAAATTTAGTAGTTTAAAAGCAGCATTATGTTAGGTTTTTTTTTAAACAGGTTTAAGCAGGAAGAAATTGAAATTAGAATGTGATGAATTGCATTGATCTTTGTAGAACTGTGTATATTTCAAGCGTTCAATAAACACACACACACACACAGGCACACACACGTGCAGTCACTCACAAAAATCACACCACGTGTTTTTCTGTCAACATTTTTATAGAACACAGTTAGAGATTGATAACAACTTCAGTCATTGTACAGTCTTTACTGACAAAATTTAACTTAAGAATTATAAAACATAGCTTTATACTTTAAATATGCTGGTACAATTTAGTACAAAATACAAAAATAAAGGCTTTCCGCAGCCAACACAAACACCATCAGTCACATACTGGCTCTCAGAAACAGACAAAACCTGGGTGGACCAGTCTGGCACACTATCAACCTAACATAGCGAAGCACTCGTTAAAATACTGAATCATAATCTGTTTGTGTTTCTTTCTACTTTGGGATGTGAGAGAAGGGATCATTTAGAGAATTCGTGGATGCCGGCTAGCCACTAGATGGCGCTCCAAATGCCACTAACAACACGTTTTGGCCAACACTTCAGCGCGAATCGGATTAGTTTTCATCTCTTCTGTGCACATTCAGGTCAAAATGCATGTCAAATGTCTTTACCGCTGACCGACATCTTCATGCTACAATGTCGTTTGCGCCCACATAGTTTCTTCCCGGCGATGTCCGTGACGAGTAAAAACAGCTCCACCGTTTTAGACGTGCTCAAATCGACTGGAAAGGATGCAGAAACGAAGCGTCTCCCACTTTGTTTTTTTTTTTCTTTAATTCCCCCTCTGGATTTCTTCTGGGGCAAATTTCCAATATGAGAATACAGTCGCTTTTTTTCTTTCTCGTCCCCCTCATTCACACATACAGACACAAAAAACCCCCCAAAAGAAATACAAACTGCATTCGTTCAGTTCGTCTCTGCTCGCAGGGCCGGCATGTGCTACGACTTATCCCCTTGGAGAACCTAAATTAAAGACACAGTCTGTTACAAATCAGCTTTTAGAAAATCATTTCCAGTTTGTTTGTGTTTGTGTGCGCGGGACATGTGCGCACGCCCGCTCGCGGTTACGTGGAAGACGTGTGTGTTTGCTTTCTTCTCGGCATTAGCGATGCTTACCTACCTGGTTGCGAGTTTTTGGCGATTTCTGCATGTCCACCCGCCACTGGTCGTACAGCTTCATGGACATACTGCTGCAGCCGTAGGCGTGCTTCTTCACCCAGCCGAGGAACTGCTTCAGCTCCCGCCGCAGGGTGGAGTTGGAGTCGCCGCTGGACTTTGAGTCACAGGACATCAGTCGCTCTAAGGACCGGGGAGTTGGGGTAGGAGAGGAGATCGAGAAAGGATGTGGAGATTAAGTGTTGGGAAACATCTTTATTTTTTTACTGAGTCATTTTTCTGTTTATTTTTTTAAAGCAAGCCGAAAGAGAGTGATCTTAAATGTGCTGCTGTTACGGGGAGATTTTAACACTTCTCTAGGCACGAGCTGGTTACAGGGATAAAAAGGTTTTTAAAATATTAAATGGAGAGTTTTCTCTAGGTGTACATTGTTTATACAATGTGCTACGAATTTACATTCTTGGGTAATACTGGTCTATGGCACTGTTTTGATGTAAAATTATCCGCCGACGACAATCTCACACCCGCCCAAGCCAACATTGCCACAGGATATTGTTCGTACTACCTTCTGCTAATGATAGACACAGTAAGAAACTTGTTTCAGCCTCAAATTGGTGTGAAAACCAAAATTAGACAACAACAACATAGGAAATTGGATGTTCTCAAAGCGAGAATGACTGAATTTTTATTTCATTTAAATCATCACCAAACAAAAAGCGGTGTTTAAGTGGCAGCACGCCATAATGATGCCAAAGTAAACAAACGCATGTCTTTTGCATGTTGACTAGTTGTTTAGTAGAGTACAGCAGATGTCCCTCCATAGCTCATATATAAGGCTTATCATTTGTCAAAACATGTTGAAACTGGGTACAAATCACGCTGTATCAAGAATAACGTCACAGGGTTTTTATTTCATCCATTGTTTGTATTTTAGTTGAAGTGATTTCATGAGTTTGACATGTTATTGCATTACCGGCAACAATGTAACGCTAATAAAATCCCTCATCAGTAACAATCGAGCGGTGACCACCGGTGATGATCATCTGCCTCAGTATCCTGTCAGCTCCGTCCCAACATTTAATGAACTCACCTGGTTCCTACACCTGTAATCATCCTCTCTAGATTATATACTCCTGACTTTCATCCACTTCTTGTCAGATCCACCTGCATGCTTGTTAGCCTGTCAACTCCCTAATGTCACTAAGGGACACTTTAAATCTGTCCAACTGGTTGCTCTTCTCATACTATAAGTCAAAACTAGGAAATATATTTATTTTAAAATATATTTCACAAAACCTTGCCAACGATCCATAAATGATAAATAATAATAAATAATCCAAATTCCCAAAAACAGAAACTGGAATGTGATTGTTTGTTTCATTGCCGTGACAATTCCACCAGTCTGCGTCAAGTTGGTGAAATCCCTGATCCCACGAGCTTTACTTGAGCTAAATTATCCAAAAAAGTTAAAAGAATTTGTCATTGAAGCTTTTAAACCGTGTCTATAAAGAAGTAAGTGAAGTAAAATGCAGGCCTCGATGTAAAAACAATTTCACTGCGTTGTAAAGAGTTGCATGGGAAGGGCAGCAGGCCCAACGGGAGCAACAACTAAAGACCAAAACAACAAGAACTTATTTCTCCCACTAACAGAGGACCTTTTTGTCTCCTTGCGCTGTAATAAATACATTCTGAGCCTTCCCCCGAAGAAACCCTTGCAGAAAAATGTGATTTTTTATGGACAGGGTTTTGTTTTCATAACTGTGGTCTTTTTTGTGGCCAGTTTATGATAACATTTTATACAGCAGTTACTGTATTCCTGAGTCTGGAGAGACCTAACTGGATCCAGGACGGCAAACAGCACAAGTGCTCAAGGATTTCTGACAGTTTTCATCTCTTCTTTGCCAGAAAATGATTCTTTTTGTTAAAACGTAGTAAGTAGGTCTGTTTCCTGTCATTTCCTGACTAGCTCAAACTATATTGGATAAATAAATATGACAAAATAATCAAACGGAAACAGCCTGGAAGACTGAAAGTACAATTACCTGTTTCTCTGCCGCAGAGAGCTGCTGGGTGCTCAGTACACTGTGATATAAAAAATTGCTTCTTTATGGAACGAAATGATCCCAAACTCGGAGATCAAGAATGAAAAAAAAAAAAAAGCTCTTGTGAGGAGAACCCTGACAGGGCGCCCGTGTGTGTGTGTGTGTGTGCGTGTGTGTGTGCGTCTGTGTGTGATCGTTCTCACCACTGTGGGGTGTGGAAGCAGCTGTGGGGTGGCTCCACTCGCTCCAGATCCCAGCTTTGCGAGAGCCGTAGATTCCCACGGGGTTACACCGAACCTGTGGAAAATACGACGCAAATTAACAACGGCCAGTCGCTAAACCTTTAATGACTCTTGTAAGTCTACACACCCCTGTTAAAATCCAGTTTTTTGTTGTCTTTTTTTTCCCCTACGTGAAAAGCTGAGACCATTATAAATCTGTTTTTTTTTTTTTCCCATCGTTAATGTTACGTAGATGTGCTTTTGCGTGCAACTAAAGTTTCACTGGTTTGTCTTTCCTGTAACGGAAAACAAACAACCCAGCTCAAGGGAAAAAATAAATCAGATCTTTTGAATTAATTTCAGAATTTAGTTCTCCCTTCAGTTATGGAGAATCTGACGAACCTGAAATTAAAGTTCAGCTCCACAAAAAAATAGAGCTTTAAGTGTTATTCTTTGTTGGAAAAATCCTTCTTGGAAACAAATTGGGTATAATCTGGCAAGTCACATTATTCTGCCCTCGACTTTTGCTTGGTGTCTTTTATTGGATGATTGATGTTTGAAAAACAAGACATGTTGGCAATTTAACATTTTAATTACATGCAACATGGCGGTTTCAGAGGGAGAACTGCTTCTTCAGCAGCGGTTATTAGAAGTGACTCAACGAGGTTGAGGTCAGGACTGCAGACTCCACTCCACAAATTCTCTGATTCACTCTGAGGGTGAACTTTGACCTCTTAGAGGAAAAAGTTGAGTCCCTAAAAATGAATATTGGCCACTTGCTCCATCTTGAGACTGCCTTTAAGATGACAAGCTTCATTTAGAGAGAAAGATGCCATCCCACAGCATCATACTGCAAAATGCGTTTTGCCAAAGGCAGAGAAGATTTTGTTTGGCAACTTCCAATCAAATGTTATGAGTGGGGAATATAGATGTGAGATAAAAGGTGAAACCAAATTCAAACGTTTCCAAAGGACAGAAACAGGACTGACATCGTCTAAAATAACGGCATATGCCGTATGAAACATGGGGGTGAGAGCATCAAATATGCATGTTTTTGTCAAAGTGTACAAAATTGTGAGCAGCTGCAAACGACAGCACCGTTTTGGCTCAAATTGTTAAAATGCTTGGTGTAAACCTGAAGAAGAAAGGGATTTATTTATTTAGCATCACAGTGAGTCCAAGCGCTTGTCCTCATCAACAAGGAAACAACTTCACCAGGAGGAAATTACAATTTTGTGACTGAACCAGAGTTTAGAAATAAATCTGACGAGACAAATGTGGGACTGAAGAGAGAAACGGACATATTTTAAGAACTTTTGCTAACTGGAGTGGGAAAGTGTTACCTCACCGTGGTGTGGCACGCTGAAATTAAATCAAAAGGGGTTTCAACTAAGAGCTAACTTAATTCCTGACATTTAACGGTGTGCATAATAATACTGATATGCTACTGCAGCTATTTAATGTCTTTAAATCCTCCCCCTCAAATGTATTTGTTAGTTTTTAAGTTGAATTGTTCATGATATATGTGACACAAGCTGTGGAAAGTTGGGGAAATGATTTATCGCATTTATCGATTGGTTTAGTCGCCAAAACCAGGAGCTTTACCAGGGATGTGTAGGGTTTCGGTCACACTTGGCCACAAGCACATTGCTCCAAACTCACCATACCTGCACAAAATACACGGTTCCGGGTCTCAGCCCAGCCAGCCTGCACGACGTCTGATTCCCGACATCATTCATCACCTGGGCAGCGGAGGAAATGCACAAACACAGAGGAGCTGAGCGCTGGAGGTCTGAACACAGTATTAAATACCAATGGGCAATAACTAAATCACAAAGCAGAATCAAGATGCAGAAAACACAACCGCAAACCATGCACAGACCAAAACATGCATGTGCACCACATTGTTTAGTGGCTCCTGATCAGCATGTTTATGAAAGTATTTTAACGTAACTGTGCCTGCTGGCTAAAATCTGTTGCCTGTTATTTATTACAGAGTTGGCTACACCAACACACACACACACGCATAAACAGGTACTCACACAAACAAGAACTGAAGACAGGGAAATACTTTAAATGGGAGGAGAAAGAGGCACACACACACATGCTGCAGTTAATAATCTGGCCTAATAATCCCCCTCTTCCTCTCTGACATCCTGTCTGTAAACACTTGTTAAGGAGGACTCCAACAGAAAGCAGAACATGTAAATTACAGGCATTGGAGAGCTAATGATGTGATGCACAGACGGCCAACTGAGGCAGACGTTACAGCAGAGCGTCTTTGCAGCCATATTGAAGACATTAACAGCTGAGACGTATCCCCTCCGTTCCCCAGCATGACCTCATGATTAGGGCCGCATCAGAGGCGCTTTGTTTCCACCATCAACCCTTCAAGCCACTTGGATTCCTCCCCTCCCTCCTCCTTCGTATTGGTGTCACCCCGCAGCCGCGCCGCGCCTCTCCACTCCTCCGCCTCCTTTTTTTTTTTTGCTTCTTAACATTTCCACTTTGCAGGTACCGACTTGCTTATATTACAGCGGTGTAATTCCTCCCTAATTACAGGAGAATCTTCCCTCCTATCCTGGGGAAAATGATTTCTCTACAAAACCGTCCGCATCAAAAAGAGTGGGCCGCCGCGTTTCTGTTTGGGCCTGTTTACGCACATTTTACAGCATTTTTAAAACAACAATGCTGCAATTTCTACAAAAGAGGCCTGAAGCCCTTTAGTTCGTGCAGTTTATGTGAAAAGAATGCCCTTTAATTTGATCTTTCTTGCAATGAAGACATAAAGAAAAATGTAGTAGTATGTTTTAACTGAAAATAAACCTGGGGAGAACTTTTATGTCCATCCATCCATTCATTTTCTAACGCCCCTGACCCTCGTGGGGTCGGGAGATGCTGGTGCCTATCTCTAGCTAACAGTCCTGGCGAGAGGCGGGGTCGCCCTGGACAGGTCGCCAGCATTTAATTTTGTGTAATTTCCATAATACAGCACAGCTCGCCAGAGGTTTAGGATTAGCTGGAGATAATTCATACAGAATATATAAAATTAACTTTGATCAGCTTGCCTTACCGTACAATCTTTCATTTTTTTCTGTTTCCCTGTAAATTGCTATTTGCACACCTGAATTTCAAAAATGCACATGGATATTTCTATTCTATTCTATTCTATTCTATTCTACGGCACCTGATTTTACCAGGTACAAAACACTGTAAGGAGTTTAAAACTGACTATCATTTGCTTTGCTTTGTGTCTGCTTTGACAACGTTTTACGTTAATTTGACCTTTTTATATTGTAACTTTAAACACGGCATCGCTGAGAGTTATTCTGGTTTGAACAGTTTTCACAATCTGTCATATTTCACATGAGTTAAATTAAAATACATGAGATTTGTGGGGGAGTTTTGAATACATCTGCCAGGGTTTACATGCATTAATTGCATGCATGTAAACTTGCAAGCATGTTACAAAATTAATACTATCTAAGATGATTTTGTTTATTTGGGCCCAATATTATCATCTCAGGTTAATATTGCTGTTTTGGCCGGTAACTGATATCTGCCGATATTACACAGATTTCTGTATCCTTCACTGCTTCATCTGACCTGAACTTATTACTAAGTCTTATGTTTATGCACACAAAAGGAATCTTTATCTAGTGTGTTTAATATTACATTAACAAGAATCATTTTAAAACAATGCAAGTACAGGCCTATACTGATAATAATCACTGCTCTGTTGGTAAAATAAGACTAAACAGAATGTAATTCGGTGCCTTTTGAATGCAACTTTCTTTTTATACATGCGTATATGAAATGCGAGACATTCTTTACCTTCCAGTCTTGACTCTCCTCCAGCCTGTAGCGGATCTGGTATTTAGCCTTAAACAGGAAGTCTTTGAGAGCCGGCGGCGCCTCCCAGCGAACGCTGAGCTGGTCCTCCAGCTGGCCCAAGCGGCTGACGGTCACACCTGACGGAGGGTCTGTGGTCACTGCCAGGAGAGAAAATGGAGAATAAATATTTTTTCGGCATCTAAATAGAAAAATGATCGTGAAGGGAGCTGAGAAGGCCATTGGAGAATCCCTACGATCTGACCAGGATCTGGTTACAGCTGTTGCAGAAACAGGCCTTCAAGTGTGTGTGTGTGTGTGTGGGTATGTGTGTGTTGGAAGCTCACAAAACCAGCAGGACTTTGTATGTGAATTGAGAAATTAAAAGGTTATTACAACACAATGCTCAAAGTATGAGTTAATCTGACAACAAACAATTTTGTATTGTGTTAAATGAATATGTTGGTGGTACATTTTTAAGGAATAAATTGTTAAGCCTGCCAAGAAAGAATTTCTCAAAATGAATGAATTAAATGTCTCTAAACGCAGAAACTCTGAACTCAATCAATGAGCTAAAATCGCTATTATTACTCTTTTTCTGAAGATTAATGAGACCCAAAAATGTTTTGTCTCATAAAAATTACTCTAATTTTTTCCCCCCTGAAAACTTGAATATTATAAAGAATGACTTTTAATCATAAAGACTGTTCTAATGTACAGACCATAGGCTGCCTGCAAAAGAGACAATTATTTCAATTTAAATGTGCAAAGTAGCTCAAAGTTGTTCACTTTGGCACAGGCTGACATTTACCGCCTCCGATTGCCTTCCACTGTAGTTTTTGATGACTTGCGCTGATGAGATCCGATCAAAATAAAACTAGTCATTCCTGAACTTAACCTGGGAATCGGAGTTAAAAAGTTGTACGCCATCAATAAAACTCACAACTGAGCATGTAAAAGCTTTCCAGTTTCCAGTTTACGTTAACTCCCATAATTATATATATATATATATATATATATATATATTTTTTTTTTTTTTTTTCAAAATCGTTACATTTACATCAGATGGTTACTCTGACAGTACATGCTCCCTTCTTGGTACTTGTTTCACTCAGGATGGTCATTGAGGGGACACTGCCTCCAACCTCAATTTCCTGTGTAACTAACCATTGGTTTCTGTGTAAATAACTGCTTAATGCGACAAAGGTTTAAAAATTAAAAAGCGAGTGTTTACATGGTTTGTTTGAGATTGGAGTTGATTCAAGAAATTAGGGGCGAATTCTCACCTCGGTATCTGTTGTCAGAGCCGTTAGCTACAACCTCCAGAAAATGAGACAGTAATTGAAGTTGACAAGAGAGGTATCTACTGCAAGTAAGATATTGCCAAAACCTTGCAAATTTTGTGCAAGTGTATATGCAGATACTTGAGACATGACACACTGGAGATGAATCAGTGTTTGTATATGTTGTGTCACTCCGCAACACGTCATCATTTCCAAGTGATACGTGTACAAGTTTCCTCTAGCTCTCTATCTCCCAGCGACTGAGGAATGCGGGAAACCCGTAGGAGTTTCCACCTCGCCTTCAGGACTGATTGGACCCGACTGTAGGTGTGAGTGACTCACACCAGCTCGGCACAGGTGTGGTTTACAAATGACCTGCTTTTGCCGTGGAAGACGCTTGAATGAAAGCAAAGGCCGGGTAAACGAGACATGAGAGAAAACCCAAACACGGCGCTCACTCACACGAATCGAGAAAACGCCCACTCCCAGGATGCCCCTCTGTTTCTATGCTGGGCCCGGCCCAGCCCTCGAGGCGTGTAAACAGGTGTGTGCTTGCATACATTAATAAGAACAACAGGATTAACGTTTGATGGACGCTCGTTTCCCTGCCTCTGGCAAGTCCGGCCCAGAAACTTTGTATTCTTTCAGGACGTTTTCCCAGAAAAGTTCAGAGTGTGCCAGCAGTGAACAAAGTGAGGAATTCCAAGCTTATCAGCTTGTATTATTTCAGGTCCAAGACTTAAAGCCTCAAAGCCCGGGTTGCTCAGGCCTCGGGGTCTGCAGCTGCCTTGGAGACAGGATTAGATTCGAGGATCAGCATGGAACATTCCATCAGTCTGTGTGTGTGTGGGTGTGTGGGTGTGTGTGTGTGCGTGTGGTGTGTGTGCGTGTGTGTGTGTGTGCGTGTGTCTGCGTGTGTGTGTGTGTGCATGTGGGTGGGTGTGCGAGTGTTTCTCTGTGTTTATGTCCACCAAGCATGAGTAAAGAGAAAATGAGCTCGTCAGACGAGACGCCGGCTTTGAATCGAGTTCAAAGCCGGCGCGAAACAAAAGTCATCTTCGGGCGCTTTACAACGAGACGAGCCCGAGAGTCAAAACAAAAAGCATGAATGTCCAGGTCAGAGTGAACGCCTGTCAGGGTGAGAGCATTTGATCCTGTTACATGCGCTTCAGCTCCTTTAAGCTCGGCAACTGACCACAGAACATAGCTTTAAAAGGGAATGCAACTCACTTCCCATCAGTATGAAGTCAGATGAAAACTTTGCTGTGACACTGCAGCCATGGAGACTCGTTCAATGCTCCGTTTTATGCTAGCACGAAATCAGATTACAATGTGATGTAATGTGATGTGCCCCAACATATTAATGTTACTTGGAAAATCGGAGTTAGGTTTGTTTGCCTTTCTTACCACTCGTATAAACTTAAGGGTATTATTTTGGTATCGAATTCTAAAAGATAATTTTATGGAGACCTGATCATATTTATGTTTAAAATATTTTAGTTAGTTTTTTTGGGTTTTTTTTAAGCAAAACACATCTGATTAATTGTAAATAAATGGGATGCCTTCAGTTGTTCACCCTTCATAAAGTTATTTAAAAATAAGCAAATTACAGAAGCATAATCTAACACTGAAAACATTTTTTTAAATCCACCCTTTAAGTTACTTACATCAATTTAATCCTGCGTTAAAAAATGTTTTACAAAAATGACACATTTCCCTTTATAAAGCACTTCACTTTTTTTAGTTGATCAGGATGTCCAGAATATTTAATAGTATGTTTTTTTTTGTTCCCCTTTGGTATAAATATGGTCATTCACTCTATAATTAGAAAGATGGAAGAAAATGACATTCAACTAAGTCAAGCATGTGTTGATCTTTGGAAATCATCAAATGGCCACACACTTAAAATGTCCCACATTTTTTTTATTGTCAGAGCAATAACTAAAATATCATAGTGAATCGCCAATCAATTAGAGATCTTTGATCACTGATCAGTAGGTTTAAACCTGAATTCATTTTTTTGCCCCCTGCATGTTAAATTCATGAACACCAATTATGCTAATTAATGTTTTGTGGATTTAGTCAGGTGTGTCATAAACTCCCTACCTTTGTCACTAAATGTAAAAAAAAAAAAAAAAACTATTTTTAAAAAAATTTATTATAAACATCAAAAGAATAAATCCCGCGGTTCATTTTTGTTTTATTTTAATTTCCAAAGATAGAATCGTTCCAACCACTTTGGACCACTGCTGTAGTGATACGCCAGCAGGATCAGACATCATTTCTAGAACAGGTAAAAGCTGTACTTGCCCAGTGGCACCGCCACTTAGCATTTTTTGATATTGCATAAATTGATGAAACACATCAAGAAGGTGCTCTTAAGAGCCTTGCGTAACACGGAGCCGTGAGGTTTCCAGGCAGTTAAAAGACAAATGAGAACACTCATTCACATTCCTCTGAATGTCTGCCAAAAGAAAAAAAAAGCCCTTTAGGCAAACTACATTATTCCACATCTTTCATTTGTACAATTATGTTAAGAGCTACATTAAGCTAAAACAACGTTTTCGCTCTCAGGTTTGTCAAGTTAACCGCTTAGGCGAGACGAGGTGAAAGGGTGAAAACTGATAAGGAGCTAACCTGGCTCCCTTCAAATCGCTGCTGTCTTATTAACAAATAACAAGCAAATAACATTAAAATGTATTTGCACCTTGGAGTTTGTAATAACTTCAAACATGAGGCAGGTGTTAAGAGGAGGTTTTTGATTGCTTGGAGCCCTGATGCTACTTAGCACCATCTTATGGCTAAGGAACAACAAGGTACTCCCACTTAGACAATCGACTTTAATCGTTCACCTAATTTAATTAAGATTTACCAGGTAATTAAGATGAGTGATTACATTTACCTAGAGGGAAAAAAAAAATGCTATTCCACAAAAGACCAAGGATTTATTTGAGTACATATACCATCTGTAGTGAGGACAGGCAGAAGGATATTGTTCACTTTAAAAAGCTTATCTAGTATCTAAGGTGTAAGGCTAGACAGCACAAAGACAACATCAGACAAAGCAAGAGGATCGATGTGTGCCGCTTCTCTCACTCACCCACATCTAGGATGTCAAGGATGATGACATCGGAGGTCGCTCGGCCCAGCCGGTTGGAGGCCTCCACCCAGATCTCATACGGCGTGAAGAGGTGCAGGTCCTGCGTGATGCTGCAGGAGTACGGCTGCGTGTGGCTGTAATCCTCACACTCCTTCTCGGTGCCGTACCATCTAAGTGGGGAGTAATGATACGGGCTTTTTTTTTTTTTTTCCTGTCAGCTGAGACTTTCAGAAGTTAATTTGAGCCTTTTCTTTGAATATAGTTTGCAGTTTTCAGGCATGATGCTACGTGACTTTTTCATCATCAGTGTGGTTTGAGTGTGTCTCTTTACCTGAGTTTGTACTTTAGCTTGTACAGCGTGCTGATATTTGTCTCTCCTTTTCCTCCGGGTGCCCAGCTGCACGTCAGGTCTTTGGTGTTCCGGGACCAGCAGGTCAGATTGACTGGTTTCTCTGGAGGCACTGGGGCAGAACGAGGCGTGGCGAGAGCGGCGGGTTGAAGACAGGACGCGGCGAACATGTAGGTAAGAAAAGGAGATGAAACAGAGGATAAACAAGTCAGTGAAGAGTTAAAGTTAACTCCCGTCTTTCCTGCATTTTCCAAAGTTATTGTTGGAAATTTTTATCCTCTTTCTTTATTAGTGTGTGTGTGGATGTGTGTGCACTGTCCAAATCAGATTTATGGTCACCTTCTCCGAGGAACACAGAGTACACGGAGAACCAGAGTCACTCAGAAATTATGATATCAGCTTCATCTCTGTTAATGTGTTTGAGAAAAAGCCGGTGGATCTCTCTCTGTGGTCTGAGCTGTGTGAGTCCAACATTGCTCTTCATCTCCTCGTCAGTGAAAACCGTGAACAAAGGAAGGACGATGTAGTCCACAATTTACTACATCCACAGATCACACAGCAAAAACAACCGCCAGCATAGTCTTATTTGTCTTATTCAGCACAGATTCTGCTCAGTTTAATATTCTGAATTTTTGATCATTTGGTGTCCCCATAGTTTTCACATTCACTTTTTATGTACAATGAAACACAATAAAAAAAAAAAATTCTTTCCCTATAAAGGTGTGTCCTTTAAAACAGTGCACATTAAAAAAAAGGTTATTTTAAAGAGGGAGAAATGAGTACAAATAGGAATCGGCAAAGTAGAAGTCACATGATCGCTTACAAATTAAGGATTTCTGAAGACATTTAAAACTATTTAAAAATGTTTCAATACATGCATGTTAATGACAATGAAACCAAACTTCTGAGTAAATTTGCCTTTTCTTACCCATAAACATGTATTTTAAACATGTGTATCGTTTCTCTTACAAGTGACGTATTTAGCTGAATTATAGGAATAAATATTCATAAGACTGCCAAAATGACACATATAATTTAACTGAAGCTAAATATATTATATTTCATTAAGACTTTATGCTGCACCTCACTTGAGGGGGAAATATGAGGGATTATGATCAACGACTAAACCAAGCCTCGTATTAGTAGGAATTAATTTAACTTCATTTATATCCAATACATTACCAGAAGTAGATTACAAAGTATTACACTGAATCCTTGTTCCTCACGTACAAAGTTACATACGTGGCCAGAATAGCAGATGATAAAAGGACAAAATGATCTGCACCTCAACAAGTAACGAGTCTAGAATTACTAAGACACAAAAGGGATTTCAAAACAGTAGCTGCTACTTGTTTTGAAGTCAACTGAGCAACAGGAGAAATTTCCAATTTCAAAGACATCCACACCGACGATGCCGTTTACCTCGGTCACTACAGGATGCATGCGAACGTGAACATATTTTTTCTCTTTAACTGACCCAAAAGCTTTCCCCCTCAGTCACAGTGTCAATCTCTTTGTGTAAGGTTTTGGTTTTTCTGTGTGTTTGTTTAAGTCTCTGTGTTGTCCTGTCTATCCCTTGATTGTTTACATCTGTCCCTTGTGTCCCCTGATGGGCTCCCTGAACATTTAATCCCTCCCCGTGCTCCCTGGATTTTCTTAGAGCATTAAAATCATCATTACTCAACAACCTGGGTCATCCGCATTCATCCTCACCACCAACTACTGCACTTCATGACACTTTGTGCTAAAATGTTGCTTGTACGTTAGACCTCCTAAGAGGCGAGGTTATATTTATGAGAAAATGAGGTGAAGTGCAGGATAGGTTGATAGATGCTTGCTCATACAAGTGCAAAAGTACACGTGGTTTTCTTCGTCTGTAAATTGTCAAGCCTTTGTAGCAGCAGTGGACCACACAGATGGCCAAAGCATCACTGAGGCCTCTTACTGGGTCTAAAGGTAGTCATAAAAAGCATAAAATTTAACTTCAACTGTGCAGGGACACTTAAAAATCTACCCACTACTTCCTCGCTCTCCCTTTTACTCCCATTTCCTCTTCATTCCCCTCATCTCTGCATTTACTTAGAAATCTGCTGTAGATACGACGAAGCGTTTTTTTAAAAAAGAAGAAAAAAAAAAAAACAGATGTAGACACAACTGTTCAAATGTTACACGTTTTAAACTTCGACTTACTCCCAACATAGAGACAGGAGCCAGCTAATATGTGCCCCTTGTGGTTGTGGCAGACGAGGTTGTCGCCAGAGGTTTGCCTGGAGGCGTTGAGCCCGGCCAGGGTCACGCTCAGGTTGGTCGGGCTCAGCACTCGATAGAGGGAGCCGGGAAGCTGATGACCATTCAGCGTCCAGAAAAGAGAGTTGGCGTGGACCCCGAGTTCAGGGTGGACCCAGCAGCTGGCGGTCAGGTTGGACCCCATGCGAAGCACAGGGTCCTGGGGGTAAACGATTGCTACATCTGCAAGAGAGAAGCCAGGTGATGATATTAGTATATGTTAGGAGGAAAACAGGTTATTGTGTTGGAGAGATAAAAAACTAATTATCTCTGTGGAGCCAATTTGTTATAGTAAACCTTCAATCAAAGAATGTCCTTGGAAAACTTTTTTTTTCTTTTTTGCTATTTAAAGTTGACAAAGCCTTTGGTTAGCTCGGAAAAAAATAAGTTGATGTTTTAGACCTACATAAACCAACATTTGAATTTTCCTCCCAACTTTTCAGCCACATGAACACACAAAAAAAGAAATTGGACTCCAGAAACACAGCACTATGGGAATCTATATTAAGAGTTTTCTTTTTTGTCTTTTATTACGTCCTTGACACAACTCTTGATGTCCAGGTGGTGGCAGTAATGAGCCTTTGAGTTGTTGTTAAAAGTATAAGTAGTGGTTTCCCCACCTTGAATCACTGGAGTCGTTTGATGCCACCTATAGCTTGAGGGAGTCCATTTCTAATTCACAGCTTCTTAGACTTTGGTTTTCATCAAACCAATCAAAGAAACCGTTCTGTTGATTCAGCCTTAAATCCCTTCAATTGATTCTTGTAAGGCTGAGCCAGAAAGACATACACATGGTTAGCAGGTTTACTGTCTTTAACCTTTTCACTTTCTCAGCTGCTGCGTTGCAGGGGTCCAGTTTTTACAGTTTCCAGTGGAAATTGTGGAAACCTTCAATGATGTCAGACTTACTGTAATGGAAGATAACTGGAAATGCCCACGAGGCAACCAGCTGACCAACCTGACAGAGGGAGTGTTATGATGAACATAATGTGTGTAGAGACCGAGGCCAGGCAGGACAGCTGCAGCAAGACTTGATTTTTAAAGATGTGAGTAAATATGAGGCAGGTAAACTGGGAAGTGAGAGACTGCTGTGTTTTTGACTGCAATGTCTCTGAATTCAACTGGATTTTCTGCTAATATATTTCCACTTATGTGACAAAATATTGGCTATATGATTTGTACACATTATATCTTTGGATCTGTGAATCAACTGAGCTAAGACCTTTTGTGAAATGGTGGGGACAATCAACATGGATCCAGTAATGGCCACACTGATTTCTTTGCCAGTCTTGAAGTCGTCTAATAAGTAGTTTGCTTCCAGCAAATAAATCACATCTTGCTTGCGCTGTACTGTTTTTTTTTCTGGTCAGGATACGCATAATCCAGCATGTTATGATTTTTTAAGTAGGGTTAATATATCACTCCTCTACTATTAATGGTGTTTAAGGCATAGAGGAAATGGTGTTATAATGGACATAATGACACCATCTTCCTCTTAAATAAGTCTATGACTCATTTAATTTTCAGTCTTGGTTTTATCTCATTAGGCTAAAGCATACCTCGTCAGGAAGGAAGTGACTAAATCCCAAACCTTTAAACAACCCAAAGCTTGACTGCTGCTGTTCATTAAAGCAAGATTCAATCTTTGCTCACCACACTTCTCAGTGTCTATTAAAATAAACCAATTTAAAGTAAATTGTAAATTTCAGACTCACTCGTCTTCAGGCCATTTACACCAAATGACGTAGTAAAGGCAATGCCGGGAACACTTGGGCGCTTTACCAAGCCTAGCAAACGTCTTTATAAGTTGGTTCTACTTTAGCACTCAAGGTTTGGTTACAAAAACTAGCAGGAGTCCAACCCCTAAGACACTAAAAGATCTAGACAGCGGCGTTAAACTTACTAGCAGAAGTTTAACTGTGGTGGGAACGCGCTTATCTAACGTAACCCAGGACCTTTCAGGTTCTGCTGTCACAGACACACGGACAAGTCCTGATCATCGAGAGTCCGGTCATCTGTTTTACGGTTCTGTTAGTGATTTTTGCTCCACTTATTGACTGCAGGTGATCTTGGCCTGCAGAGGAAGTTTGTACAGTTGCCTCTAATACCAATAACACTTTGTCCATACTTCTTGTGTGTGTCACTTTCAGACTAACTTTCAGATGAGAGGCAATTAAAGATGGTCTTACCAGCCACTGGAAATTGCCTGCAGAAATGCGTTTTTTTGGGGAGTTTTTCAGTAACAAACCCTAAAATTACCATTCTATTGTTCTTAATGAACATCTTTTCTTCAGACTGATGTGAAGGAAAAAAAACATATATAGAAATAAACATTTAAACCTTATTCAAACTTTGGTCTTACATGGTACTTATCAAGAAAGCAACATATGACTTATATGTTGAAGAAAAAAATTAAAGCACCTTTGATTTGGATTATTTCACTCAAGCGTCAACATTTTGTCAAGACCACCGACATCAAAAATTAAAACATTGGTTTTTAATGCAGAACTAGGTTTTTAAAATAAGCAACATAAGAGTCCATGACCTAACTCAACTTTTTAGAGCTTTTGTCTGAACACTTGCAAATTTAAGATGATTCATAACGTTAAAAGCTTTCTAAACTCAGAGGTAATCTATGGGTGTTTGTGGGAATACACATAAATTAATGGGGAAAAAAATGGAGAAAAAAAATTCAGAAAATTAAAAATATTAAAGGCTTGGTCCCTAACAGGAATTTTAAAAATAGCTGGGAAAAATATATTTTACCATATACTAGCGTAAAACATCCACTTTTTATGGCTGTACATTTAGGTGCTACTTTGCAAATCCTCAGTGACATGTCCCCTAATTGCACAGTGCATTTCTACACAGTAGAGATGATTTCTAGAACCCTAAGCACCAAACGTACTTTGTTATAAACCATGCATCTCATCTAACAATGTGCTAATTTTTTGGAGAAAGAGAGCACATTTTTCTGTAAGTTTTGTTAACTTACAAATACCTGAAAGGATACTGGAATATGTTACAAGTCTACATATCAACAAGTCCTATCAAAGCAGAGTACATATGGAAATGTTAGCCTAGCACTGCAACAGATATAGAAATGTCATCAGTGGGAGAAAGATGGGAATTTATTGAATCCTTTTGCTACGTGTCGAGTCAGATATACGATATGTTCAGAAACAAAGTATGCATGTTTTAGATTGCATGTATTGAGAAATATTATCCCATATTGGAGGATCATTTTGAGACTGTCTTGCAAATACTACAGTCACAGGACAAAATATCTGTCAAAAATGGTAGATAGGAGAGAGCGTGTCAGACAGAAAGGTCATTGATAAGAAAGTGTAAGCAAGATTCCCCGAGAAAACTTGTTAAATCCGGTGATTGGGTGCTAGAAGACATTCATCCAGCGGCCCGTCATCTTTTTGAGTTAAAAATGTTTAAAGTTAACAGGAAATTTGAAAATATGCCTTGATAATCATGTGTTATTAAAAGATTGGAAGATTAACACCCGAACACCAACTATAAGGTCCTAAAAAATGCAAACATTTAAAAACAACTTTGAAAAAATAAGCAATGCTTAGCCAGGTGGGGGCACAAGTAAAGCCTGGTGGCCCGCCAGGCTAATGATGCACTTGGGTAAACCCTGGTGTAAAGTGATGAGATTTAGTCATATTTTTGTATATTCTGAATCTAGCTTCTTGTCTCTAGTGGCCTTTTTTTTTTTGAAAGTGCTAAGACAAGAAAGTAGGTAAAGAGAAAGAGGGAAGACATTTGTTAACAGCAAAGGTCAGCAGGCTGGGAATCGGACCTGAGACGGCCACGTCAAGGAGTAAGGCTTCCTTATGTGGGCGCTGCAACACCACAGCACCCTGAATCTAGCTTTTTAAAGCTGTACACAAAGCATTGAATTTAACATTTAACGTCAAATTACTTTTTGTACAGAACTGTTCAAAAAGCTGCAGGAGGAAGAAATGCTAATGCTACAAATCAGCAGTTTCTGATGCACTAAGCACAAGAAGTTAACTATTTTGTGCCAAAACATACCCATTCATTTTTTTATTACTATTAGGTTCACATTTAAAGAGAGTCCAGCTCAAAATTGGTGATCCCACATTCTAATTGCACTTAAAATAAAAAAGCTTTTGATGAACCACCTGATAAAAGGAAGGATCAAGGAGAAAAGATGAGAAGAGAAAGAAAATGATTTTCTAAAGCAGCAAGATTCTAACAAAAACAACAAAAAAAGTTCCCAAACAATGTGTAAACCAATACGAATGCATCTGAGAGGGTTTCTATGAGGAAATGACTGAGCAGCTTGCAAGCGAGAGCATCAACACTGTGTCAGACCTCTACAAAATCTGTGCCCGAGGCCACGTCTATTCAGCAGCCAGCCACCTTACGCTGACAGACATTGTGTGGTCTTTTATGGCGGAGCCGCCTTTGAAGACACCAGCTCATCTGTAACTCCGCTCCTCTGTTAATATCACCGCCGCCTCTCGAGGCCTTCGACACGACACTTCCATACATGCGCGCTCGCACACGAACACAAACAAGCCGACGCAAAGGGGCTGTTTGTCTTTGTCACTGGATACAGTGGACCAAAGGCGGCCATGATTAGCCAGTAATACCCCGATCCAGCTGAATAACAATCGGTGTTTATGTATTCCAGGCGCTGAGGACGGGACATTGCCCCAGAGCGGGGTGTGAAGCCCTCTAACGCCCCTTTCCTTCACAGTTCAAACACTGCGAAGCGAGACACAATTACTGCTGTTTATTGTCTCTCCCTGACACGTTCAGTGGAGGAAATGGCTTGTAAAAAATGATTTGTTTGGAGAGACGGAAGCTCTCATCACGCCCGAGGATGAGTCCAACATCGTGATAATGGGTGATGGAATTCAGGCTGAGAAATGAGAGAAGGCCTTTGCTTTTGTTTCACGACTGCCAACTGCATTACTAGTCCCAAGTGGCTAGATTCGAGTCTGCGGTGGTCTTCAAAGGTACGTCACATTCACTGTTCCCACCAATAGAGCAACAATTCTGCACTCGTCTATCCAACAGCTGAAAGGGAGCTTTCTTCTGGGCTCTTTGACAACCGATGCACATGAGGCATTTGGAGATTTTTGAGGAAGTCACGCAACATTTGGTAACAATGAGCCATGCAACATTGTCTGCGAAGAGGCTGAGGAAGGAGCAGCAGAGCTGGTTTCTTCTTGATTTACAGAATCATATAATCGTGTTTATTTCTAACCTGAGGCGAAAGAAATTTACAAAATGTGATGTATTTTGGTTACATAATTGCTTTGAGACCATTTTTTCCCCCCTTTCTTAGAATCTCATAAAATAGACCAAAATAATGCCTAAAATGGAAGAAAGGTGACCAATAGCTTCAGTCTGTTGGACTCGGAAAGGTGCAGCTTGCATTTGTATATTAGAGGCATCAGAGGCATTTACTCTGATGCCTCTAAATAAAATGCAGTGCACCCAGCAGTCTTTAGAAGTTACCTGATTAGTAAGTAGAGTCTACATAATCCTGAAGAATGAGGAACACAGTGATAGAAACCCAGTTTGATGCTGCAGGTAACTTGAGACCAAGCACATTTCAGCTTTAGAATGGCCTAGTCAAAGTTCAAGCTTGAATAGAATTGGGAATTATTCATTTGGACTTAATTACTTTTCACCGTTTTGTTTTTTATTAATTCTCTGAGTGTTGGAAGAAAGTGACGATCTGCAAGGCATTAATTCAGGGAACTAAATAACTTCTTTTTTTTTTATTGAAAAAATAAAACTTTGCGTTGGTTTAGATCCCAATAAAATCCACTGAAGCTGGTGCTTTCAAGGCTTAGGCAGAGTGATTACTTTTGCGAGGCACTGTGATAATTGCGATATTTGTTCTTCGGCCCTGGGATGCAATAAAACACCAACATTTAAACAACTTAATTCATTCTAGTAGCAGACTGTGTGAAGGGGCTTCACTGCCCTTTATAACAGTGTTAAACGCTAACGACCATTTACACTGTGGAATAAGCAGAAGGAAAGGTTACATTCATTGCTTGCTATTCCCTTTAAAGCCCCGAATCCTTCGTTTTATTGTGCCTTTTAAAAAAAGGATGAGGGACTGAAGAGCTGCTGTTTGCTAGTGAGCTCACCATTAAAGCTAATCCAGCCTCTTAGCGGCTGAGCTGGACATAACAGTGATTTATTTACATTATTGTGCATTAAGCTGGCGCTCCCGCATTCTCCAAAACCCCGAGCAAGTGATGTCACCGCTTTGTTGCGGTCCGTAAAGCCCCCATGCTCGCCATGTGCTAAACGAATTATGGCCTGACTTGTTGAAATCCAGCCTCCCTGGAGGGGAGCTCTCTCTCTCCGCCTGGGATACAAGCAACGCAACTGCAGCAGGAGAACATCAATAATCTGGGCTGTCAGACAGACAAAATGGCATTTGTCCCCATACCTCACCTCCCAAATGTATCCACAAATCAAACAGAGCGCAGTCAGGAAGGGTCCCAAGTAGGCCTGGGAGGATTCATTTAAGAAGTTGCGACCTCTACAGCTCTAAAGTGTTCAGCCGAATGGTTTAAAGTTTTTTCTTTTAATGGGACGTTAAGAGAGACTTCCTGGGTGACAAGAGTTTTCTCCAGATCGTTGGATCAGGCTGATCGACTGTGCCCCTCGATCAGCCTGTTGCTGCAAACTGTTGGTCAGCTGGCTGAAAGGAGGATCCTGTGACATTTTTTTTTTCCTTCCAGGTATGGTGCAAAAAGCACAAAGTGTTGTGGTGTGGCAGCTGAACGTGAATCAAAATCAAAATTCTAAAAACGCCAAATATGACTGAATATTCATCATTACTGTAGTGACAGTGGGAAGAATTGGAGCTGCACCTGCTGCCTTGATATGCTGCTATGAGTTATTTTATCTACAGCGTCAGTGTTGAATCTTAACTGTTTTTCACTCAGGTCAATTTAGACCCTGAAAACTGTAAAACTCATTGAAAGAATCCGAATGCCTCAATGATAAGTAAATACAACTTAGTAGTTTTGGACAAAATAATAAAAAAAACAAAAAAGCTGTTTAAAAATAATTCTGCACATTTTTTATATGAAAAAAAAATATCACTTTAAAGCTTTCCAGCAATGAGTCTACAGCTGTATTTTTATGACTTAGGAGAGCGTTATTTATGCATTTATAATCATTTTTATTATTCAACCAAGACGTTAACTTCTAACAGTAAATGAGATAAACATTTCTGAAAAAAAGTGTAAAAGGAAGATCGGTTTTAAAATATATATAATAATGTTATAATGTAATTTTATTTACATTTTGTATATAAAAAAGGACTTCAACAATCATTTATACCCTTCTTATTCACTATCACACCAGTTGAACTCTTCTTATAGCTGCAGCTTTTTGCATGCTTCCTCTTGAAAAGTGATACATTTCAGGCCAGAAGAGCTTGTCCCGAAATCTTTGCCTCTCCATCATCTTCAAATCGAAGCCCTGGCTGAGCCACACCAAAGTATTAATATCATTTCCAGGCAGAAGAAACAGGTTGGTGACATTTCCAGCATTGCGCTCGGTGTTTGCTGGGATTGCAGGAAAGCCAACAACACAAGGAGAGCCATTTTCGGGTGGCGCTACGCGTCCGTCCAGGAGGAGCGAATGCTGCAAGTCGATGGCTCGATGCAGTCGGCTGGCCGGGTTTCCTTACACAGAAAACGTTTTCAGCTTGAACACTGAACTGAACTTGATGCAGTGATTTCAGATTGTACGTATAATTAAGAGTGAATTGGCCTTCTCTTGTAAAATGCCTTGAGATGATACACGTTACGTATTGGTCCTGTAACAAACTGCCGTGAATCAAATTGAAACGTCTCCATCTCTGACTGCAGGATGTCAGAGATGCCTGACATCCTCACTGGAAGATGGATAAGTTTTCATCTGCTGCACAGCTTTTACTGAGAAATTAGTTCCAAATTGTAAAATCTACAGATTTCAAATAGGGATTCGTCTTCATCTCATTTGTCAGAACATAAACTGGTAGAGTGTCCTAATACTTTTCTTGTGTTCAGAATGTCTTAGATCTGCAATATATGTACTAATAAAACCAATTAGAAATTATTTTTTAAAGAAAAAAAAAAGAAAGGAACATTTATTAATGTTGAAAAAGAACGGGAATTCCTCATTTTCCATTAAAAATTCCTATATTTTTGCCTCACCAGGTGTCATGTACAGTCTGACCTGGATGTTTTGCTCCACTCTTACCCCATTTTCTTCCCCCGTCACATAAATGCTGTTTTTTTTATGTACTGTCTGTTATCAAACTGGCTCATGCTTATAGTATATATCATACAAGAATCACTGTCATTATTAGCCTATAATAACCTATAGAGACAAACAGCTGCATCCATATTTGTTATCACTAAAATATGGAATCCTATCTGAAAGTGCGCGTCTTGTACGGTCATGTATAGCCTACATTTGACTTTTCCACGTCAGTTAAATGCAGCTGAAATCCCAATGTTTACTGTCTTTAACATGTGATGTAACAGCGCAGCAATCCAGTTCTGCAACAGGTTTGGCTCTCGGGACCCAGACTCTCCCCGCGGTGCCGCTTTCAAGCCCAGTTCTGCTGCCCACAACTTTGGAGCAGATGAGCAGATCCGGGTGAAGCGGCCCCGACAGAGAGAGTCCAAGCCGAAAAGCCCACCCCGCGCTGCAGGAGCGGAGCTTCGCGCATCGGTGGACATCGGTGCGCAACTTACGTGTGGACAGGGACAGCACGCCGGGAGAGCGCAGCGTGAGGAAAATCAAGCAGAATCCCAAGGCGGCTTTCATTATGCGGGGTTGTGTTTTTCCTCTCCCCCGCCGCTCCAGAACTCCAAGCGGTATTCCCGAAGCGATCCCGTGTCCTCCTGTTGTTGTGGTGTCGCCTTCTTCTTCTTCTTCTTCTTCTTCTTCGTCTACTTCTTCTTCTCCTCCTCCTCCTCCTTCTTCTTTTTTTTTTTTTTTTTTTTCCTTTTCCGAGCCTCCACACAGATTACACCCAGCGCACGGAGACGGAGAAAAGGGGAAGAAAGCAGTAATTAAAAAAAAAAAAAAAAAAAGAAAAAAAAAATCCGGATTGTATTAAGAAGCCAAGTCTCCAGAGTGACGGAGCGCTTCAGCTGAAACAAAGTGTGAAGTGTGACCCGGTGGGGAAAGTTCTCTGAGGAGCCAGAACGGAACCCGACCCTGCGCTGAAAGAGTGAAAGCTGCACGTCCCGTTTGCAGTGTTTTTCCTTCTTAATGCTTCCTGCAGCTACATCACACCGCCCTCCCCTTTCTCTCTCTCTCTCTCTCTCTCTCCCTCCGTGTCTTTCTCTCTTCTCCCCTCACGGTCACCAGTCATTCCCCCGCTCTTCCCGTCCCTCTTCCCTGCCCTGTTTTTTCCAGCCTCTCCCCCCCCCCCCCAGCAGTTCAGTGATGGGTAGGAGTCAGAACCATTCACTTTCACTGAATCACTTTGTGATAGTTTCCGAGCCTCGGGTCTCTCTCTCTCTCTCTCTGCTCTGCACTTTTTTTTTTTTTTTTTACAATGGGAGGCTGTTGAGTCACGTTTAACAGGAAGGTTGCCTAATTAGAGAGTCACCTTTGATTATTTTTGGTCTAAAACTCAACACAGTGTAACCACCTATCCCCACTTAAAACTCAAGTGTCTAACAAATTTAGTCTCTAAATGACTAAACTGGGTTGCTCTTTATGATCACATTCAAAAAGAAATGTGTATAAGCACACAAGGATGCCGCTTTAGAGTGGGTGCCGGAATTATTTCTGTTTATTGCAACTTGCATGTGTAAATGTGATCAATAAAAGATGTTTAGGGTTAGGGCTATAATGTATCCGCATACTCCTCAGAAAGTTTCTAGTTGCAGCCCCGGGCCTAGAGTGATTTGAAAATAATATGTCCTGCCAATCACACTGTTGCTCTTTCTGCTTCTCCATCCCCTGATATGTTTGAAACCATCAAACCAATTCTGATTACATTCAGGAGACTTAAACGTATCCTCTCTGGCAACACAAAGTAGGTCAAAAAAGGTCTTAGAAATCAACACATCAGGCGCCGATCGAAAGAAATTGTAGGAACAAATGAAAAACACTGACATCTAGCACTCTGGAAGGGATTATGAAGCCATTTTAAGGCAGTGGGAGTCGGTAGACCGCAGCACCATAAATCTGCTCTCTACCAGAAAATACTGACGTAGAAGAATGTTCAGTCTGTGTGAGACCTGAAGTTCAAACACACTTGGGCTGTGCAGCAGGACAAGGATCCAAAGCACGTCAGCAAATCCTCCACCTCCGAAGTGACTAAATAATTCTGCAAAGAAGAGATCAATTTCGCCACAGCGATTCAAAAAAACTCAACGGTAATTATCGAAAACACTCGATGACCAGTTGGTCATCCATGTGGAGGAATCACTTTTACACAAAAGGGCCAGATTAGTTTGGTTTGCTGTTTCCTCTTTTATAATCACTCACTTTTTTTCAATAAACTAGAATACTCGTTCCAGTGGGACGTTTTGTCAAATCAAAAGTACCTCTTGAAAGTAAAAAAAATGTAATTAAACATACTTTTCACTAATCCCACTTTTTTTTTTTTTATCTTAAAGTGTTTTTGTTGGTCTGATGTAATATTCTAATCTTAAATCAGCCTTTATTAACAGAAATAAAGGCTTGAAAACGTCAGTCTGTGTCTAACTAATCTATGCAGTATGTTTCACTTCCTGAAATAGAAGAGCTATATTTTTATATGTTTACCTATTTATGTTCTTACAGCTAAGTAGTGGAGTGAGTTTGACTGTAACAGAGCAAAAAAAATCAGTGGTTGCACATTCATGTTAATGTACAAGAATGTCCCAGTCAAAGTTCAAACCTTACACGAAAAATGTGAATATTTGACAAGGCCTGACAATTGATGTTCAGTGATTCTCTTCATTCAATCAGAGCTATTTTTTGACGTGTGAAGCTGTTAAAAATTACCCTTAGCTATAATTGAGGGTAGTTCTGCAATATATATATATATATAAATTTTGCAACCTTGTACCTTATCTCTACATTTACTCTACTTTTCATTTGTTTTTCCTCACAAAATCAATTGGAGAGTGGTAATAACCTGAGAAATAAAAAATAAAAATCTTAAGCTTTTAAATACTTCTGCAAAGCACTGCATTCAGGGTTTCAGAGTCAGCTATAACTATGTCATTTTTGGACAATTTCCTTTGAAACTTTTTGCCAAGCTGGTAAATTCCTTGGTTTAACTTAGATGTGAAATATTGGATTGTTGCTGCGGGGGAAGAGCAATGTGGAGAGAAGCATCCTTGTTTTTCCATCAGATAATACTTGGCGTCTGTGATAAAAATCTTAAGAAAACAAGACAACTTTTGTTTTCACAGAGGAAACTTTTTGTTTTCCACAGAAGTTTTTTTTTTTTTTTTAACGTTAGCTCAGGGAAAACTGGTCTGGATCACTGTGGGAGTCCTGGGCCAACCAGCCAACACAGCAGGGGAGAGGAAGCACAGTCATGTCACATCACACTGCAATTGAGAAATCCACGTTTCGGCTCCAGACTGTGTCCGGACAACAGAAGCTCTCTTCATGTTCTTCCTCCAGTTGGAATGCTGTGACTAATGTTTGACTAATGTACAAGTTTGGACAAACTCAAATTAGTCCTGGTCATCGTCTGTCAGCGAAATGCAGCGGTGACTCAGTGGGGTCCAGGGCGAAGTGTTCGGACTCACAGCCGTGGTGACCTTGAGGTCCCTGCCCACAATGTCCCCGTTTCTCCTCGCTCAATGGACGCTCTTGTCAGGGGAGCAGTTCCCACTCGCGTCCGGCTGTAGCTTTACAGTAAATGTGAAAAGATTTATGAGACGCCGCTATGGCTCTTTTGTCGCTTTCCCGTTATTTCGCTCTTTCTTCCGGTTCCAGATGCCGGACAAAGAACAGAGGACTCATGATGAACATTTGTTCCCATCATAGTCCAGTATGTCCCTGTCTCAGCTGCTGTGCTCATTTATGCCTCAATTTAAAAAAAAAAAATAAAAAAAATTCCACTTTTTGGTTTGGAAATAGTATCACATAAAAGTATTTATACACCTAAGACAAGTTGCATACAATTGTGGTGTACATTTGCTTATTTTGAAACCTCAACATTGACTTTAAGTGCCATCTGACCTCCTTTGGCATTCATTTAATATGGAGGCTATATCAGGGTCAAGGTTGACAAAATGGGTATGAAGCACAACAAAACAAATTTAATGAAAAAGTGGTGAGAAGAATGTCATAATATTTGAAAGAAACCATTAAACGTCCATATTTGGAGAAATTTTCTTGCTGGATGAAATCAAGTTTTAACTTCCGATACGGATCGTGTGTGGCAGAAATGTAGATATTTATCCTCACACACTATCCCCACAGTGGCATATGTGAGGCATGGTGGTGGCAGCATTATGCTGTAGGATTTTGTGTGTGTGTTTGTTTCTAATACCTTGTGGGGACCATTTTCCTGACGCATGCTATGTTGTGGGGACTCACTGCTCCATGTGGGGACTGAAGCCTGATCCCCACAAGGAGAAACTCTGTTTTTGGGTCAGGAGTCAGATTTAGGACTAAGGTGTGAAATGAGTTTTGGTTAGGGTTAGGTATGTAATGGTTAGGGTTAGGATAAAGGTAAGGTTTAGGCTGTATAAATGAATGGAAGTCAATAGCAAAGATAGCTGCGCAAACGTGTGTGTGTGTGTGTGTAAGAATGTTTGTTGGTAAAATAAGGCAAAAACTCAAAGAGTGACGTTTGTGAAGAGAGTGTGTGTTGTGGGACGCTACACTGTGCGCTGTAAAACATGGTAGTGGCAGCATTGTGCTGTGAGGTGTTGACTCAGTTGCATGCCACGCAATATTTTATTTTTCCTACTTTGTTTTGTTCTGTGACATGAAGTCCTGAAAAACATAGCTTTGTGGTTGCTACGTGACGAAGCAGAAATATTAACGGGGTGTGAATACTTTTTCACATTCACATTGCAAATGGGAAAATAAATAAATAAAAACAGAAAAACAAACCTATCCAATGTTTCAAACGTATTGAGACGTTGAAAAATAACCAGCAGAGTGCTACATTAAATACCATGGCAGGAAGTCCTTAATTCAAAACATCACACGGGGAGCGGAGGACAAAGTGTTGAGAGGAATAAGTGGTGGAGTCAGACAGCGAGAGCTGAATCTCGATGATGAAGCCTTCTCTGGTGTAATGAAAGTCATGTGAGGACAGTGAATCTCTCAGTCAGTTCTCTGGATAGACAGCATGTTGAGCGCAGCCTCGCTGCAAACCACGTGTCTGAGATGCAGGCGCCCTGCGGAGAGCTGGTGAGTCCTCTGCTCAATCCCTGCTCTTTGCGGTTTTGTTCTCTACGCCTGTCACCGAAGGGAAAATGTGTGTATTTCTCTCTATTTGGCCGTTTCCTGCAGAGTCTGGCATCATGGGACATGTTGCTTCTGAGAACAGGCTTCTTCTGAGGCCACCTGTTGACAGTACAAACATAAGGCGGTGTTTTCATATGAGCAACGACATCTAAGCTCTTAGCTTCGTCGCTTCAAATAAACACAAAATCAACACCCTTCTATGGAAATTTGTAACCTTATTTCAAATTAGAAAATCTTTTTCTGGACCACAGAAAAAGATTCCAGTGGTGAACTGAGCAACTTCTCACAAAAAGTTTATTTAAAGAGCCTTACAAAAGCACTCGCATAATAATGTCATGTTATAAACACAAACCTCAATGTATTTCAGTTTGATTAAGCGGAAACACAAAATAATTCATTTATTTCTAATAAAGATATGAAGTTTGTTGTCTTGTTTTTTTTACCCTAAACAAAAATCAAGCATTGCTATTGGGTTTGTTCTTTAAAATTACATGGTAGTTTCTTAGAGGTCATTAACAGCATCATAAAAACCGGGGAAACACAGCAGACAGGTCAACGGAAAACCTGGAGACAAAACTTGAACACAATGGTGGGTTCAAGTCTTCAAGTTAAAAATAATTGCATAATCTACCAAAGAATACAACATTTAATCAAACAAACAAAGCTATCAGACATTTGTGTTAAATTTTATCTGTAAGTGAGTGTTCATTCAAGACATTAAATGTAAGAATGTGACATAAACAGGAAATGGGCCACTCTGTAGCCAGATTAAATAAATGTCTGTGGACCACGAATGTCTTTTAAATGTACACTGGCAAAGAAAAACATTGTGGTACGTAAAAGACAATTAAGTTGTACCTAACATTTTACAGGTTCAGAACATTTGGAGATTTTAATTTGTCAGTGAAAGTCTTACCACAAAAAATACAAGCATGCTCTAGCAGACTAAATCTGTACAATTGTCAAAAACTATTTCTGGGGCTCCTTTTTGCCCAGTCCTGTGCTACATCCCATCACACTGAGCTGAGTCCAAAGGCACAGCACATATTTCAGGTTTTGATTGATAAAAGACTTTTGAAGATAATGTAACTCTTCCTTCTGAGTCACAATTCACACTTTGTGTTGGTTTGTCACATGAAATTCTAATAAAATACATTAAAAATGTGTGGTTTTAATTGCAGCAAAATTTAGACAAGCACAAATGTTTTTGTGAGGTATCCCACCATAACAGGAGATGTGTTGCATCAAGCAGTCAAGAGTACAACATTTTTTTTGTATTTTTAAAAAAGGTTCCAGTATATATGGCTTTAAAAAAAAAAATAGACACACACACAAAAGCGTAAATATTAGTAAATTCGACTTTAGCACACACCCTTCCAAAACACACGAAGCTTCTCACTTCATCCACATACGAGAAACATTAAAGACGAAACAAGAGAAACAAATGAGGAGCTTCTCATTAGCTATCGTCATCACTTGATGAAACAATGATGGAGTGTTTTGATCTATGTTTACAGACGGCCCCGAGCGAGACTAGATGTAGCGGAGAGAAGCAGCGGCTTGACAGAAATGAAAGCAGCTTCCTCTGGTTTTATGTAAGCTTTACGTTTTCATTACTCCTTCGTCTGTTTGCCACGCAGCTCTGCAGGGACAGATGGCCTGGACAACGTTGGAAGGAAGTTTGTGAAAGTTTCACAAGCCTTAGCGACCGCTGAAGGCAGATCAATTTGGGTTTTTTTTTCTTCACTTAAGAAAATGCACTGTGGAGTATGACGCTAAGAATTACTAAAAAAAAAAAATTAAAAAGTACGTGAAATTCAACATGTTTAAGCAGTTAAATTAATGTTAATGATCATTTTCACAAAGGTGATGTTATTTATAAACAGACCAGTCTGACTGGTTATAACATTTCACTCACCCCAAAGCATAAATTATACCTTCCTGAGAGTGCTTAAATATAACATTCAAAAAGAATAATATTTACTGAAAGATTTGTATAAAATGATGCAGAAAGGATAAATCACATCTTTTGCCAATCAATAAAGACATAACTCTTATTCCTTCTTTAAAAAAATACAACTAATATTTGTTTTTGGTCACCAGTCGATCTTAGAGATCACACAGTTACTATTTTGAGAAACTGACTGTCCTCACAATCATGTGTTTGGGATTGTGGGAGTAAGCTGGAGTAGCTGTTCTCCTCACACATCCACAAGGATAACATGGGTTTAGAACAAAAGCGAAAGATCTGATGAAACTGCTGGCTGAAGCTGGTCAGACTGACCGGAGTCCAGTACTAGCCTGGGCTCAAACGCCACTCAGACATAATCTGCCCTTATGCTACGGGTTTCCAGTGTCAGAGGAAGCCAAGCAGGTGCAGAGCATCACCGAGCCACCACCATGCTTCACTGTACGCCTGGTGTTATTGCAGCTTACTGTTCCTATGCTTTTAGATGAGCAGTGATGGATACCTTGGAGTTTAGGCATTGACTCCATCTGCATTGTATGTGGAAACTGTGTTTCTGAACTTTTATTTGCAGTCATTTGATTATTTTTGACCACCTGCTTCCTGGGGAATTTGGTTGGAGGCATTGAGAGCAGCATAATCGCTGTTCATTTAACTTTACATTTGCAAACTATTCTTCAAACTGTAGCTCAGGAGCAGTTAAGGACTTTTGCTATTTGTATTTACCCCAGTTTGTCCAAAGCAGTGACCTCTTTTCTTAACTTTTTGGATGGTTCTCTTGACATGCTGAAACATTATCCCATTATCTCTGTCTACCGCAGAAGAGGACGCACCAAACAAAGTCATCGATTGGTTGGATAGGATTTATTCTCAAATTTTTCCCCTTATAAAGAATTTTATGAAGTACTTTTGAGTTTGCAGAAGTCATTAAAAATGGAATGTAGTTTTGAATTAGGATGCAACTTTTGTAATGTTCCTTCGAAGTTGTCTTGTCCAATCTGCTTATGGCAGATGATTTCAAATGTGTCAAACTTAATTTGCTATTCGACTGAGACATTTTATGGGAAACTGAATCTAAATAATAATAATAATAATAAAAATCCCAGCTGACTTGCAAAAATGTTCTGGGTTTCTGAAGTTAAAAAGGTTCAATTTAAAGTTGGTTCGCGCTACAAAAAGTACCAAGGGATGCAATACAACTTTTGAAATGCTTTTCTCATCTTAAGTGACCAACTTTTTGAATCTGGCACAGTCTGTTAACAAAAGACGTGCGTGTCACCAAGACAAATTTGAAACTTTGAAGAGGCCTGGATGTGGAAAAGGGTGGAGAGACAGAAACGTGAAAGGTTATTAGACAGGCGAAAGCTAAAGCAGGCAGTCCCCGAGGCTGAGATGTTTGAGCCGAGTGACCAGGGGCAGAAAGCGAGGGACTAAGGAGCGACAGACAGAAAGAGCGAAAGAAAGAGGGAGGGAGTAATCAAGGAGAATCAAGACGTTTCCTCTGCCATACCCACAGGCCTCAGCTGAGCCCCAGCTCCACAATCCTCGCTGATTGAAGGGAAGGGTTTGTTTGAAGAGGAGGTCAAGACCATCAGTACCTTGTTAAGGGAAAGTCGTGTCCAGAGGAATGAAAAGGGCCGACTCCTTCCTGAGGAATTCATAGGGGGATAGATAGTGTGTATATGTGCGAGTTTGTTCTATGTGCAAGAGAAAGCATTGAGGTTTTTTCAGTGTGTGTGTGAGAGAGAGAGACAGAGCGAGAAGGCGTATGGCTTGCTTGTGCGCCTCCAATCATTAAAAAGAAGCGGCAGACAGGAGGAGGAATTAGACGGGGGGGTTTTTTGACGGACCCATCGACCCCCTCCTCACATACTTTCTAAAGCCAGGATAGCAGCGCTGGCATTTGCTGCAATAATGCATGACAGATGTACATCAACCATGCTCTTACTCTATCTATCTCTCAGTCTGCGTTTCTCCCTCTCTATCCTTTGTTTTCAGCCCCGTCTCATCTGGACCCAATGTCCTGTTTTATTTTTTTGTTTTTCCTGTGATGAGCATCAATGGACCAGTAAAATTTAAAAAAAATAAATCACAAAATGAAGATTATGATCTTCTTCAATACATCCTCCAGCCTGTAAATCTCTTAACAGGCATGGCAGCTTTTGTGTTGCCGCGGTGACAATACAATGACCTTCTACTCACAGAAAACAATATAAAATAAACGATTCATGAAACAGTGGAGAAAAAAAAAAAATACATAAATTATAGCTTGAACAATTCATTTGATTAATAGATTGCTGAACTATTTGTCAACTAATTTAGTAACCGATTAATCGTTAACTGGAGGAGACAGACACTGAAAAAGCAAAATACAGTCAGAGCAGTAATTATGCCAAAACTGTTAAAAATATATATACATTTTGTAGCTACTACAGATAAGTAACCGATTAAATATATTTATCACAAGTGATTCAAGCTCTTGTGATCCTGTTTCATCGCAGCGTTGAGATGTATCTGTTTTTACTTTTCCATGTGACTCCCTTTTGGACCAGCAGAGGGCAGCACAGTCCCGCAGAATGAGAGGATCGTGGCGCTCATGTGTGAGGCAGGCTGAAGTGGAAGCAGGAAGACCAGATCTGATCTCTCTCCCTTTCTTTATGTACTTGACAGAAGTGAATTTTGCTGTGTCACTGTGCAGTTGCACTTTGCCCTTCCTTTCCTGTTGCAGTAGAATAGATTTTATACAATTTCCAGACCTGCTCAAAAATAGTCTAAGCACATGCATAAAAAAAAAAAAATACAACAGAAAACACTTGTTGGTTATAAAAGTAGTTGAGAGAGTTGCATAAAACTGAGAGTGTGTCTGTTTTTTATTAATGCTGACCCTCTTACTCCTTTATCTGTCCTTGAAATTGTGCACGTCAACACATTTCTATTGGGTTCATTTTGCACTCGCATGCTTCCTCAATAATAATAATAATAAAGAACCCAGGTGCTGTGTCACGGTTGAACAGCACCCCATCAGCTTATCAATCACGTTTTTGCATGTGTGTTTGTTGTGGGCCTTATTCACGTGTTATATTTTGCTGAGGTTCTCTCCTTGCTCTATAAATCTGAAACCTGCCAAGTCAGTAAGACGTCTGACCGTTCAAGTCAAACAGGCACAGGAAAATATGCACCAAAGATATTTAGGAGGACACCGATACATTTCCTGCACCACACCTTCAGTTGTTTGGTGACTGTAGCCAGGCTGATTCCTGAGAAGTGGATCATAACTGAGGTATTTATAGGAAAACACTAGTTACTCTCAGGGAGCTGTCACAAGTTAAATCAACATGGAATATTTACATATATGTACAGCAAGAGAAGGCCTGTCCCGCTACACGCCAAAGAACACTCCGAACTGCGATAATGGTGGATCACTTCAGTAGGAACACACAACCTTCTAAGCTGCATTAAAGAGGACACGATAAGATGAAAAGCTTTCTATCTCAACGCACAGATAAGTTACAACTTATCCTGTTATCTTATCTGGGAAGGATTTTATTTCTGTCTGCCTGCCTGACTCATAGGGTGGGACGCAGTGAGGAGGAAGATCCCCGGCTTGGTTAAAGGTGAAACCAATTAGCCGGTAAGTTTGTTCTGAGTAATAATGTGTGTTTCTATTTGTTCAGCTGTAATCCTCCTGAATATCATCTACACGTCTCTTTTTCACCCCCACTTACTCCATAAGTAGCTGTTAAAAGGATAAGTCGCTGTGAGAAAAGACCAACTTGCGAAATTTAAATTCAGCCCGATATGCGTTGTTCTGGTCAGGGTAAAACATTAGATAACGATGCCTCTATATATTGACGTTAAGTGGAGATATTTTTAATTTGCAGTCAGGGCTCAGTTCAAAACGGTTTTATTTTTAGCGTAATAAATGCTGGGCATCTCAACTGATTATCATTTTATAATAGTTTTACTGGGAGTCAGAGTACTTATTATCACAGGTTAATATGCAGGGCAGGCACTTCTGTTTAAGTGTTTTATAAGAGAACTATTTTTAATGAGAATTATCTGAGCCGGCAAAAAAAAACACAACATTAGATTAGGAGTTCCTCTTGGTTATCTCTGGATTACATACATCTGACTTTAAAAACATCCTGATTCTTGCGTGAGAAGTAAATATTTTCTGGTCTTATGATTGTTCATGGGAGCTAAATTTGATTGAACCCGTTTGTTTATTTTTTTCATTCTGAAACATGAAGCAAGACCCGCTTCTAGAGTTGCACGACTATGCAGTTGGCCTGTACTGAAATTAGGCATTTGTAAATTAAAGAGTCAAAGTCAGTTTTGATCAAATCAATTATTTTGCATAAAACCCTCCTCTAGTAGAACCAATGAAACATTATCTTGAACGCAGTGTTTATGCCATTGAGATCTTTGAGAGTGGAGCAAGGATTTGCCTTTTACCGGAGCAATAACTCCAAAGAGCTACAATAAGCATGTTCATGTGTTAAAACGGACAAGTCAAAGTAAATCCAACTGGGAATCTGTGGTGAGACTTGAAGGTTGTTCCTTCTATCTAACCTGACTGATATTGTGCAACTTAGGAAAAAGGATGAGCAAGATTTTTTTCTCACCCTTAGGGAAAGTGCATCTGGTGCTGAAAGCATTTAGTTTGTTACTTCTGCAACTCACTAAGTTCCTACATTTTCTATTTTGTCATGCAAGGACATTCATACATTCGCTGTTTGACACTTCACTGGCAGGACAGAAGACACGGAGGAGAAAATCACAAAACAGTTCTTATTTCTTTCCTCCAAGATATGCCGATGTTAAGACATTTGAATGAGTTACCGCCGGCTGCTTGAAAATCAACATTTCCATACAGACGAAGCTCAAAAAGTTGTTGAAGTAAACATCTTCACTGGCGCTTAAATACTCCATCACAGTGATGATTGATTGCAACTGACTGCAAGTTCGTTGCAATAGAAAATTTACTGATGCCAAACAAAATATGTTCACAGCTGGTACTAGTTTTTGTTTTTTTTGTTTTTTTCTTGAACCTTTTTGCAAACTCCTTTATCCACTATATCAAAGTAGATTCTCAAGCCTGGTCTGTAATTTGCATTTTGCAGGTCGGGTTTGTTTGAACCCAGGTCTCTGAATGTACGTCCAAACAATTTGCCCTGGCAAGTTTCACTGGCACTTCAAAGTTTGTTATGTCCCCTTAGATCATTGATTAAATCCATCATTAATAATAATAAACTATTATTACACAGGAAGCACTATATTTTTACTTGTTAAGCTTGATTTATTGCTATCACCTATTCCTGTTTTCCCAATTAATTTGTTAACTATTCCACTTTTATCACGTTACAACAAATTTTACTGCAGTTTATTGGACCATATTAGTGGGAAGTGTGTTTAATTTACATGGGTATTGCAATGTTTGTAGTTATTCATCTTAATGCTTTGTTGCATTTTATGTTTTCAAAATATTTCAAAAGAAAGTGAAAGTAAGTCATGATGCATCACTGGAGGAGAATGGATATCTCAAAACAATCGTATCGAATTGTTTTGGGATTCTGTCACGTCTGGGATTCTGTTTTGAATTTCCTGCGCGATAAAACGTGGGCAATGAGTTTAATATGGACTGCCAGCTGTGCAGCTCTTACCAATGGCCAAGTCTTCAGTGTGCGGAGTTCAGTTTCAGTTTGAGGAACGCTGCCCCGGTCTGTTTACCTGCTGCTGGCTGTTCTCTCGCTGTGAAAAGTTGCAGAGTCATGGAGGTGTAGAAATTTCCTCCCGCCCTCTAACGCATCCCGTCGGCTGCTGCTGCTGCTGCACTTTGAACTGAGCTCAGTTCTGCTATTTTTGACGTAGCATGGGACGGACAGTTTCCTCTAAGGGAGAGAAAAAGGGGACGGAAAGCCGCGACCTGCCCGCCACAGGAGAGCTCGTCCTTCGCTCGGACAGACGCCCGAACCCTGCCTCGGCGTGAACGCGGACCGCCGCGTTTTGTTGTTGTGACTTAATTTGACAGCTGGTGAGTTACGACAGCTGCTTCACGCGCTGCGTGGACGCTCGGGAGGAAACCAGAAATCAGTGTCGTACAACTGTTAGCACTCGTGATACGACTCGCAGCAACTCTTATCCCACGCTGGAGATTTAAAATCCTATTAGTTGGCATGTTTTTGTTTCCCGAAGGGCCGTAGAGTCCTAACAAAAAGAACGTGAAACTTTTCACTCACTCCGGTTTGTTGACGATTTAAAACAATATTTGCAGCGAGATGAGTGGCTCCGATAAATTAATGATTAGATAAATAATGTTGTTTAATTTTAAAATAATATAACAAACGCTTCGTTATTATTTATGCCACCTCCCACTAATTGTAATCTGTGCTTTCCACCATTTTTGAATAAATATCGCTCTGGTTTATGTGTAGTCAGTGTAACTACAAGCATGTTCATTTTCTCTGCTTAGACTTGATCACAATGGCACCCCTAGTGGAAACATGTGAAGGCCCTTAATTTATATATGTAGTATATAGTTAATATATAGTTGGGACGCAGACAGTGTCTCATGGTTGCTATGGAGATGCGTTAAGCTCAACATGCCACTCTTTGCTGCAGATCTGTAGGTAAGAGGCTTGGAGATTTTTATTTTCCATCTTCCTCATCATCCTGTTCACTGTGGAGGATGACAGGATAAATGTTGCTCCTCATCCAGCCTGGTTGGTAATCGCTCGCTGACAGAAATTGGCCTAATCGATTACTGATTGGATGCCTTAAATTTCAGATTAACTTAGAAAATGAATGTATAGATTTGAAAAAAAAAAAAAAAAAAAAAAGTTTTATTTTTTTTTTTAAAAAAATTTTTTTGGTAAAAAAACAACCCCCCCCCCCCCCCCCCCCCGCC